>JAPEVF010000184.1:26528-76366 GCA_029747585.1 Pleurotus djamor | reverse complement strand
CTTAACTTCTTTACGCTTCCTGTATAACATCTATATAGTTTTATGCAATAAATACTTTTTGCATTAATATGAAGTGGTATGATTTTATACACATTTATTATAACTGCTCAATTTTTTTGTTTTGTTTATCAACGCTTTCAGAGCTTTCCTAGCTTTCCTAGCTTTTCCAGCTTTTTGTGCTTTTGAAGCATTGGCGCTCGCTATGTAAGTATTACAGCGTCTTTTTCTTGCTTTGTCATATCTCTTGTACAAAGCATAACTTTAGGCGCTTTTTCTATTTTAGATATACAAGATACCTTTCTCCCACAGCTTCTTGATCTTATCTAGCTTCCATCTGCTCCTGGTAAAAATGATGTTTTCCTGATGCATAAGTGACCTCAAGAAGTTACATAGAAGAAGATCAACAAACGTGGTGAGCGAGCCTATCCCAGCAACTTACATGATCAGTTTATCAAGCAGGTTCTCGGTTCTAGACGAATGAGGTCCATGAATGAGCAATCAAGGGATGGGCAGGTACGACGGAGAGCAAACCTTCGGATACCAGAACGGCGCTGATTCGGATAGTACGCCATCGAGGCGGCGATGAGTATATCGTAGAGGATCGTACTTCCGAATTCTGCGGTTCCGAAAGCCTAAGAATAGCTCAGAACACTGAGATAGAGCGGGTACGAGGGGTAGATGAGCCATTGACAAATTCAACTCACGTTGCTAATGAGGCTATGAAGCCAGCTAACGTCCCCATCCAATCTGGGAAAACTAACGCGTTAGAGGTACGGGACGACGGGTATATAGAAATATGAGTAACGTACAAGAACGGATGTCACGATACGATTCTTCTTGCTGACTGAGAATGCCACTGGTAAGCCTGGAGCGTAGACATAAGTCTAGAGTGAAAGGTGGCTCACGTATCCAGATGCGGTAGGTGAGTGAGTTGGTTGGAGATGGCCAGATGGGGAGTACTGTGAAGCAGCTAAGAAGAATCAACGGTGAATTTTGGATGGCTAATTTTTGAAGCATGAGTTATGTGTGGTCTTGAGGAGTTTGCGAGGTTAGACGGATGGACATGACACCGTAGTTGTAGGACACGCAACGGTTCGTTTGTTAGCAAGACGCAGCATAATAGAGACTCCGGAGTGCCTGAGTCAGAGACAGCATCGTAATCCACGTAGCTGTGAAGAACATTCGGTGGTGATGGGCGGTTCAAGGAGATGCCTTTGACAAAGAGCAAGCAAGTCTCTTGTATTCTATTTGCATCTTCGTCAATGGAAGTAACATAAGAGGCTAAGAAATACAGCAGAGAGCGGCAGAGCGGAATAGATCAAGGTCTCAAGGTCGTAGCTCTGCATGTAACGGTACGATGAATCAGTTCGAGAGCGAGGTCCCTTCGCTGATGTCGATGCTTGACGCGTGACGGAGATCCCAGTCGATTATTAATAAATTAATAACTCTCGAAGCTCTAAGCTTTACTGAGTGCACGCTCCCAGCTCTTGGGGCGTAAATAGAACGAGATACACGAAGTATGGACTTGAGACGGACGTCACGACTCACAGGAGTTTGGATGCAGATTCCGTGCAGAATTCTCGGTTGCGTTGATGCGTTGATGCGTTTGATCTGGGTTCCTTTATTTCCAACGAGCCTTGTTACTTTGGTGCCTGGAGAATTGAAGGCAGAAATAGATACGAAAAGGATGGAGGCTTGAGTCGCAGACGTCTGACGGCGTTAGGTTGGATTGCTAAGCGCGTTAGGCGTCTGAAACGGAAAACGCCGAACAACCCTTTTGGGTATTTCTTTCCCACATGCTTGAAGGCTGAGACGATCGAAGCTCGTTCCCCACCTTCACCTTCCCCAGCCCCCAACTATACCACCAGAGCCCGTTCGTGAGTACTTTACATCAAACCCATTACTTCTGTGAGCTCCCCTTTTCGATTTGAAACCACTTTTTCGAACCAAGACTTTTTCCAGGCTTGCCTGGTTAGCGGTTGCAACTGGAGCCGCGAACGATGAAATCTCTGCTGCATACTGCATGTACGCCCTTCGCATGATCTCTAGCTCCTTACTATCTCACACTCAGGAATACTTTAGCTTGTTTCCTCCGGCTCACATGAGCTATGGACTGAACACGGCGCTCACAAATGATTTGAAGACCTTTCTCATCCCATTGAAGACCTATACACGCGAAATCTCGCGTCAGTAGAGTTGCATACGGAGGATAAGTGCATCTAGGTCATTGGGCCGTCGCTGAGGATAGGCTCCAGAGCACGAAACGGGCATATATGCAGGCATTGGGTAAGCTGCTTTTTCAATCTCGACTTGTCGGGGTTCTCTTTCTCTTCTCAACCCATACTCATCGTTTCATTCGTTCCTATGCAGATGGTCAATAATGGCTGGGTACCTGGCTCGTATCGAGCTCGACCCCGGGCGAACGAATAGTATCATGACGAAGACCATATTAAAGAGATGCCCTCAGACACGCGACATCAGTTTTCAAGCCATCGACCTTTCAATTTCATCGGGCAGCTAGGTGATGGAGCGCAGGCTGAGGGAACGCCTTGTGTCGTAGAACGCGTAGAGGGTAGATCGATATACACCCCCGAGGTACTTGGTGCGTTTTCTTCACTGCTCAAATTCCCTTCCTTCTGACGCCCCACCTTCAAGCTTCAAGCTTCAAGCCCAGGTCGTCCCTCTCATCTTTCTCTCGTTCACGGAACTGTGTCAGCGGGTATCAACTCCCAGTCGACTACCATGCCAAGCCGCAATGGGACGGCCTGTCTGCTCTTTTCTCAAATCCTATTCCTGAAACGTACAGCCCGCCCCTCCCTTTCACGACCTCGCTCCCATCCCCAACTTCGTCCTATCTCAGCCCTCTCTCGGAAATCGAAGCCTCCAGCTCGTCTTCGCGTCGCTATCGAGGCCACACAGAAGTCATACCGCTCTCATCGCAGAGCGTGATTTCCACCAGAGCCAGCGCTTCCAACGCACTCTCAGCTACCCGAAACGCGTTTCCGACTGGCGTTTTGTCAATTGCATCGCATAGTCGTTCCCTCGACGGTTTACCTCCCTCGTGGATAACTTTGTCAACATGGGCGATGGTAGTCCCAACGTTCCCCCGCCACCCAGGGAAAACGCGAGGCGTACGCACCGCACCAGGATGCCTACGACAACGATGAAAGCTTCCTATCCAGTATTCAGCTTGGGGTACCCTACCACTCAGGATAACCTCCCCATCCAAAATCTTGACCACCGCAACCCCCTTGCATCCGACCCTCTTCTCGTGGTACATTCGACATAGGTCGAGAGATGACGTTGGTCGTTGGTCGTTCGGAGCTTGCAGTTAGGAGTTGGTTGTTGGTTCAAATGGTTGTGGGGAGTCGGACGGGGACATATGCTGGGAGAATGAGAATGATTAGCTCGCCTCGTGGTCGCTTTGGTACCACCACCCCTCCTCCGAAGTTGAAGAAGTCCCAAGGGATCCCTTTCCCCACCCGCCCAATCTACATTTGACCTGTCGACGCTGGTGGGGTTTCTCGGAGGATTCTCCCCCTCCTTCGTTGTCGCTGATTTCTCGTCGACGTCTTTTTTATCATCGATGGTTCTGGCATCCGAAGCTACTCTATAGCCTTAGGCGGCCATGGAGGGCTGCGACGGAATGATGTGATGGATGTGAGGATGGTGGAGGCATGGAGACGATGGAAATGTCGGATAGCTTCGTTCGGTCAGGGAGGGTAGGATAGATGGCCCAAGGGGAGGTGCTTTCCCCGTCACTCTCCGCCCCCTCCTCGTATGCTGGGTCAAGGGAGGTGATAACGACATCGACAACGCAGGGTTCCTACTTACCAATACCAAGTATTCCCCGGCCGAGGAGTTAGCTAGCACCAATTGTGTTGGTGTCTTCCAGGACATACTCACCAAACCTTGTACTCCCTTTTTCAGTACCTAAGATGAATTCTGCTACCCTCGACGTCGCAGTTCCTCTACTATGGGATGTGGAACAGCGGTTGATCCTCGTGGTCGATCAAGTCCCAGACGACAGACGAAGAAGACCATGGCCTCAACCAATGACCAGCTGGTAACACTTGAGCGTCCATTACCACCATCGTGTCCATCATCAAGTACTGGGATGGATGGGAGCTACTGTTGTTTTCATTGGGCGCTAGTATCACAGTTTTCGCTGCCGCTGGTTCCCCAAGCTCTTTGGTCACGGTGTGCGCTCTTCTGGCGGACGTGGTGGGTTAAGGCGGTGGATGTGGTTGGGTGTGGAGGTGGCGGGACGATGAAGCCTCACATACGTAGGAGGAATCGGTGGTCCTGTAGAGCAAGACGCCTTACGCATCCTTGTTATCTGTCTCGCTACCTTTGTCCTCTGTTGGGTTGACTATCAAGACAACATCGATGAAGGTTCAAACGTTCTAACGTCAACGGAGGACGGTCGAACTCGATGGGTTTGAGAGAGCCGGGGCTACAAGGAGAATGACTTGTGACGCTCGATTGGGTCTACCTCCAAATTACAGCAATCCTGTCGCCGTAGTCGCTATCCAACCGTCTAGAGTGCCTGCTGTCTCGAGTTTGAATGGCTTACGATCGCCCATCCGGTTTCCAATAACCATCATCTTGGTCTCGGCTTGGATGGTACACCACCACTACAGTCTTCATCCATCTCTTCATCTTTTACCGTGTTCCGGGTATCATGCCTACTTTGCGCACCACATATCGTCATGCAATGGCGCCTGCCTGGCTCGGTCATCAAGATATCGGGTTTGGTTTCCCTTCAGACAAGGCTGCTAGGAGATGGTGTGAGAAGTGAAGAACGTTGGTTAGGCAACGGAACACTGCACTTCGCCGAGCTTTCGTGCGTTTTCTTTTTGCTTTTTTNGTCGCTCCTCCCCTTCTGATGACATTCCTTCTTACACAGGTCGAGCATCTTATCCTTGTCTATCGCCCCAAAGTGTATCTGCAACATCCACACCATCCGACCACCGATCAGTGGTCGCTAGTTCACCGCCTCCACCTCAATACTACCAGACCTTGCTTTGTCGTAATCGCGTCCCCGATAATCATAGTCCTCCCCTACCCGTTACAGCCTCATCTGTTTCTACCTCTTCCCGACACCCGTAACCACCTTTCATGGTCCCAACCGCACCTTCAGTTCCAGCTCACACCTACCTCGATCGCTCCACGAGTCGATGCATCAAGGTCACGGAATTCTCATCATAATGATGGATCCCGTCGAGCATCCTCTGGAACCTCAGCTCGCAGGGCATTGAGCCAGCTGCTTGTGCCATCTTCATAAGCACGACGCTGGTCTGGTGCTCGGTCATTACGTAGATGTTCCCCCAACGCTCTGCCTACTTGTTGGAGGACATGATGTCGTTATAACCAACGACGTTCCTGATGCTTTTCGCGCTCTTGCGCCTCCTCTGTTCCAGGCTGCACAAGACGTGAATACTGGATGTCCACGACGACGACGAAAGCTGCGCGACATCCTTCCACTCAGGATATCTTTGTCGCGAGCTTGGTCATTGGGTCATTGTCCGAGGGTCATAATGCTGGTTGACCTGGACACGGAGAATGGTTAAAGACGAGGAGAGAAAGGCCTGCTCGTGACCACCATAGCTCCACCACCTTCGACGTCATCCCATCCTTGGTTTCCTACTTTGAAGCTTCAAGGGGAAACTCGAACATACTCAGACATTGATCCCCAATCGAATGTACACCCAACCTATTATCGTTAGCGGTTCTGCTCGGAGCATGACCGTTGTTTCCTTCCTTCAAAACGAAGTCTTAATTGGTCCTGTCATTCCTCCCTCCTCGATGTTTCGGGCACTCGATGGTGACTCCCCGGGTACCTCTGGTAATCCGGAGAAGCAGGGAGTCATATGATGGACGCGCGGAGGGCGCCAGTATGATGACGAAGAAGATATTGGATAGGATGAATTAGGATGTCTGCATCTCAAGAGATGGCGGCATGCAGCTTCACGTTGCCTAAGTGCTACCCGGACTCGGTCGCTCCGTTGCTTGATGGATGAAGCGTTATGGACGACAGCAACTCGGATGATCGTTGCCCATTTGTTGGTACCCAACCTCTGAAGCACGAAGGGGAGCTTGAAACGGGGACGCAACATCACGGACATCCTCTGCTCTCGGAGGGATGGTTCTGGTTTCGGGCAGCACTACCTTCTTAGTGCTTTTCGCAGCTTCTTCCACCTTTCGATCCGATCTCACTTGGCCCCGCCAGCAATTCCCTAGACGCGCATGGATTCCTGTAGATGCAGGTGTGTTGTACCGGCAGCACGATGGGTGTAGTGGTGATGGGACGATGAGGAGCAACAAGGGACAGGAATGGAGAAGGTCGTTGTGTTGTTGGTCATGATGCTCCGTAGCTGCGTTGCCCGCTTAGAGGCTGAGGACGATGAAGTTGACGCTGGAGGAGACCAACGCCCCGTGCCGGCTGGATCGCTATCTTCCTGGCGCAGCCTTGGCCTCCGCCGTCCGCTACCTTACAAGCCAGCCCTGATGTGATGGGGTATATGACATAGGCCGTTCGTTGATCAGCTCGATGCTTCCGTTGTAACTGTCAGAGCTCGATGGGCTGGATGACAAGCTGTGAATATCTCCCCACAGATCCAATCGCTGTTTGAAGTCGGTCGCTGTATACGCATTGAAGCTCTCATCTTGCTGGGTTAGACTCAGTCCTAGGATCCTCTTTCGGCGGGCCTGGTGGAGCATGCAGTAGAGACGTCATGAAATGAAGGGACCAAGGGGGGCTACGTGCGGGGCGGACAATGAAGACGGCGTCGACAGTGCGGTCATCTGGCGGTCATGAACATTATCCTTGGTGGACATCCTGTCCATGAATCCAGCCGCGTGTATTCACGGACTTTTTTTTTCGGATGTTCGTAAATATTCAAACAGTCTATTTCATACTTGTGGTTACTATGCCCGATGCATGATGGCTTGTTTCCCCACTTCGTCTATCTGTCCTGGTATGGACTAGTAAAATCCGCTCTGTTCTTCTACCTGCTTGTCACTTGTGCAGATGCTGTGGGCGACTACTCCGGTTCATAAAGGGCGCTCCCTGTAAGCGCCACGCGAAGTCTTCTTTCCTCCTGCCTACATCCACGCGTTCACTTCGACAGCAGATCTCAACGATGGTTGGTCGCAAAGAAACATCTTCCTTTCAATGTCTTCACTGATATACTGTCAAGCCCGTCTTCACAAATTTCGAAGGGCAACAAATCATCGACGCCAAAATCGCTGAGCATGAAAATAGGGCCGACTCGGAATTATGCGATCTACGTCGTAGAAGGAACACCCTGACCGCCATCTACAATCTTCCCAACGAAATATTGTCCATCATATTCGTGCTCTGCAAAAGCGGCTCCGACATGATGGAGGTTCCCGTGGTCTGGAGAACCATCCTATCAGTTTGCAGCCGGTGGCGCTATCTTGCTTTGACTACGCCACGATTTTCCAATCATATTGTGTTGTCCGAACCACAGAACGTCGTGACGATGCTCAATTGCTCAAGACCAGTGCCCATCGTCCTCTTTTACCCATTATTCTCAATATGGAAAGATGGAATGGAGGCGACCCAGACGATGGCTATGGCAGCATTCTTGCACGTGCTGGAAAACTGCGGCGGGAGGCTGCAAGCCCTCATCATACTCTTTGGAAATTCAAACATCGCCTCCCTATTCGATGCTTTTGACATCGCGCTCAAATCCAGATGTCGTTCGCTTCGAATGTTGGCATTGGTTTACAAAGAACCTGCTCCGAACAAGCTCTACACCTTATCCCATCCCTTACCATGGGCATTCATGCCCTTTCTACATACCATGGAGCTGTATGATGTCCTTATTCAGCTATCACCCTGGCTGCACCTCCCATCTCTTACTCATTTGACTCTGTCTTGCGAACTCCACCGGGGCATGGGCATCCCCATCCAATATGCTGTCAGATTACTTCAAAAGACACCCAATGTCAGATTCGTCACAATCAAGGATCTTTCGTGGCATCCCTGTTGCCCCCTGTCTGTCCTAGGACCTCGAGGACTTCCTGTTTCAATACCAAAGCTTCAGTCACTCATGGTGAAATCTGACCTTATTCACGGATGTGAATTCCTCATCCATATGGTAATCCCACGTTCAGCAAGCCTTTATCTCTATTTCACCAACTCCGTGGATGCTCGAATATGACGGTTTTTATCGGTCAAAAGTCCAAAACGTCGAAATGAAGGAGTGATTCACCATGAATCATCGTGAATCACCGTGAATCACCATGAAACATCGTGATCACTAGTGAACAGTAGTGAAGTTCATGAAGTACCGTGATGCTTGGGGTCGTCATTGATGATCACGACCCCCTCAAATCATTGGAAAAGATTCCTAGATAGGCAATGAAAAGGACCAACATTTTAATAGCCCTGTAAAATACGAAAAAATTCAAAAATAAATTTGCAAATTTTGAAATACGAATCTACTTATACTTTCATCGTTTCCTCGCCGCTTCTTTCCTCCTTCAACTCCTCACCATCATGGAGCCTCTGCCTACGCTTCCTCCGCGCAATCGCGGTTGCGACGCCTGTCGCCGATGCGCTGGTTTCAAAGACCATATCTACGAGGTCTGTCCCTAACCTCTCCCCTATTTGACCCTCTTTGACGCGTCTTCTAGGAGCCCACACAGACGCACCAGCGTTGCACTGATTGCTCCCACACATATCTTCAACACAAAGTCACGGAAGAGTTTTATAACGCGTCCCGAGTCCCCCGCGGCGGTACTCCCTCACGAGGATGTGCAGCTTTTTATTCGGTAAGAATCTATTCCCTGTCTATCACTTCGCCCCTAAAGTACACCACTTGCGTCGACAGGATTCTCAAGTCTGGCAGCAGTCCACTGTATGCCAATGTGGACTCACATACGACCAGCATGCGATGTGAGTCTATTCGCACTGCTTCTTAGACCATTTTTTTTTAAATGTATCTCCTAGTCTGACATCGACCCCCTCCTCTGCCGGTCCACTCGCTGCCGGTCCACCCGCTGCTGCTGCTCCACCGGCTGCAGCTGCTCAACTCGCTGCAGCTGCTCCATCGACTGCTGCTCGACTCGCTGCTGCGTATGGCTTGCCCAACAACACTCCTGGGACCTTCGACCGGCCGATCTCCACATCGTCTCCTTCTCTTCCGTGGATGCGACCACAAGATATCGATGCTGTGTCTGCATCGCAAGCCCGACAGCAACACCTCAACCAACAGGCGACACGAGTTCCCCTTCCTACACGCGGAGGTGCACCTTCCAGTCGTCGTGGAGGTGGCTCCTCTGGCAGTCGTGGACGTGCCCCCTCTGGTAGTCAACTTGGTGGACGCAGAAATACACCAGTGACAGCAAATTCCGATCCGATTGCAGCCCCCTCGCGTCGATTTGGAGTCGTCATTCTTCCATTTCAAGTACGTCGTCCTTCCACACCCTCATCGTGTCTTTCATTAAAAAAANCTTTTGTCATCTAGGTTTTGGGTAGACCCCCTCCTGTGCAGGACCACTACCACCCACCCTCTGACGTGCCTCCGTACCGAATGTCCGACCAAGAAATGGCTACCTTTGTGGGAGTACTCGCGTCGGAACATCTCTACTTCACCGTTGATGTTCATGAGCAGGGTGTGGTGTGGGAGTCGTTCGACACCCAATTACAGTTTGCATTGGCAGCCGAAGGAATCTCCCTCCCTCCCCCGAAGGATCCTCCCACCCAATACGACGATGCCCACCGTTTCATGGCACTTCCATGGGTCCTCCTGGCACCCCAAGCACTCGTACAGGACGTGCGCCTGTACAAAGTGGCCACCATTGGTCACTACCAGTTCGACTACACTAATCTTGTCAAGCAAACCATCAAGCAGAACAAGCGGGGATCTGCATTCTGTAACCCTTTGGACGAGAACGCTGTTCTATTCCTTGGTATGTCTTGTCTTGTCAGGTACCCCTTTCAATATCTGATCAACACTTACACCAGGTCTTCGCCATGGTCACATCCAGGTCAAGCCGGGTCACGCCTGTGATCCATGGCGATTATGGGCTACAGCTGGCCTCCCCAACGTTGATCCTGCTGCTCCCCTTTGCCAGTTAAGCCATTGCGAGGCCACCACTGCAGTGCAAAGTGGTGTACGCCGGCTGCGATCCCCTTCCGTATGTTCTTTCTTCTCCTTTACCATTCATCCAAAGTAGCTGATTGCACACTTCCCAGATTGAGATACTCGATGAGCCATCCATGCAGCCACCGCCACGTACTCGGCAACGTGTGAAAGACTTCTCTACATCCCTTGCTTCCAACATCACTTCGGCTGCTGATGTTCCCACCTCTCATTCCCGCTCTGATGATGCCTTCTTCGGCTTGCTCTCTGGGACCAGTGTCCCCTCGTCACATCCAGAGAACCCCACTCCCTCGGCATCCTCTAGCACTCTCATCGATCATCCACGAGCCAATGCCCTTGCATTACCTCCGGATGTAGTGCGGGCGAATCCAGCCTTGCTCAACAAAGCTCGCGAGAAAATGGCCACTCGTATCAATGCATGGGCCGAATCGGCTCGATTCAGCGTCAATGCAGAAGCAACATCAGCCCGTTGTACCGGTAACGATGCGGCTGCGATGGGTCAAGCCCTCTTCTATCAAATGATGCGGTCCGCGCCATACCCCCATTCATCGCAAGGCAGTTTCCATATACCGCCACAAGTGTCTATTACAGACAGCCCACCTCGACTGTGGCTTTCTACATTCAGTATTCGTCTGTAAGCCATTTCATTGCGAAACACCCTTGTCGCTTTGACACTTACCACTTTTATTGCTTGCAGCGGTGCCACCCCAACCACCCAAGCCATTGGCATCGGCCCATATAAAGGAGTCTTGCGTCATAGCATGCAGTTCATTGCCCAAAGCAACGCCGACTCCAGCTATCTCACCACTGGTGAAGGTGGTTATGGTACCCTCATGGGTTTGGAATCCAACATTGTTCCTGACACCACCCAGCGTCGCCAAGCCTGGGCGATAGGTGCCATCGCCGCCATCCATATTGTCATCTTGCAACAATATCCAGAGCCGCTCACTCCGTGGCTCATCTTCTATGCGATCGGTCGATCCGATGAAGTCGCCGACCTCATCACCATCGACCACATAGCTGCCCTTCTTCCTGTAGCTGCCCAAGAGTTGAAAGCGTTCATGGGTTGGTCGAAGGACGATGTCTTACCTGCAGGTCAACAGATCCATCAGTCTGACATTTTTGAAACAGTGGCCCCGCTTGCACTGACTGTATGCGACATTTTTCGTACTCTACCTCTGTCAATCTCGTCCTAACTTGCCTCTTTCAGAACAACCCTTTCAATAAGCCCCGAAGCGAAGAGCGCCATGCTCAGATCCGACGTGCCGCCCTATGGAACCGCCTAATTGGGACGTCCAGTCCTGATACCAATTCACTAATTCAAGATTTCACCAGCGGCTTCAACATTTCCTTACCAAGAGGCGACAACTTGTTTAAGGTGAGACCACCCAAAATCTTGCTATTTCACTGTGGACTCACCTGCTACTACAGCAATTCAAGGACGCAAAAGACGCCCTTGATTTTACAATGGCCATTTCCAAGGGTGAGCCCGACGCTGCCCAGGAGATCATCGATATCATCCGTTTCTCTACGGATGTTCCCGCCACAGATCTACTTCTGTCTGCAATGTGCGTTGGAGCTCAGTATCGTATCATGAGGTACCTCAATGGCGGGCCGGTACCTGGTATTCCCCGCTCAGAAGCCGACCATATGTTTCGCGTAAAGCATTTCCTCACTGCGCTGACTGACTCCACTATGGTTCCCATGTCGAACACCACTTTGAAGGTGAGTCTGTTCCTTGGTTTCTACACGCTGAACGACGACCATTGATGCCACGTTCCGTTAGATTCATTTCACAGTTGGCACCGAATATTCCCCTTCTACTTTGCGCGTATGCATGCAAACCATGGAGCTTCTGTTGTACGAAACCATGCATCCCCTCTTTAGTGAACCTTGCCACCTATTTGACGGACGTTACACTCAGTTTGATGACTGGTTTCATACATTGTTGGACAGACCTTCGTACAACACCGTGTAAACTTGATAACCCTTGACCACCTAGGAATAGTATGGCTTCATAGAATATATAGAGAGTTTTGTTCCTCCGAGATCGTGCGGGATGCTGGCGTAAAGTCGGCTGGGAGAGATGCCATGACTTTGATCCTGGAAGTAGATAAGCATCAATGCCGGGTGATCTGATAAGACGTCGGAGTCATTCGGTGTTGAGACGTTCGAGTCATCCAGCAACGACCATGGACCCCCTCTATCGACATCCAAACGACCTAATCCCAGCCTTCCGTCATGCCTTCCTCATCTTGTGTGAGGAAGTCAACCTTGCTCTGCGTACACAAATCGGCGATCGCGATCGTCTCGCCACTCAGATAGGACGGGTTGGGCTCTTCATGCAGTCTGTTGAGATGGTACGCATAATGATCCTGACGCTTAGGCGTAGGTTGACATGCACACTCAGCATGTCGCGGTATTCGATCCTACAGAGGTGACCACCTGGCGAAGAAGCGCGGAAGCAATGGTCGCTGCACTACAGGAGGCAACACAACACTCCACTGATCCCCCAGCACCTCGCACTCGTAGATTTCTATGGACAGAAACGGGTAATGGTCGTCCCAAATTCCAGATTGACCCCGCCTTCCTTGCCCATGCACTGCAGCATAGGGGTTCCACAGCGATTGGCAAACTCCTCGGTGTAGGCCCTCGCACGGTTCGACGACGCGCGCTCGAGCATGGGTTGGTTTCACCTGGTAGCGCTGTATACCAGGATGTGGATCAGGATGATGGAACAACCACCCGTATCTGGACCTCCACCACACCGCCCGTGTCGACTTTATCCAATGACGATTTGGATGTGCTAATGGTCGAAATTTTGCAGATCTTCCCTTTTATAGGAAGAAAGATGATACGAGGAGAACTCGACGCCAGGGGACATCGCGTACCCATTGCACGCATACGACAGTCATATCTACGCGTTCACGGACCCCCTCCTGCTTTCAATAATCGTATCATCACTCGAAAAGAATATACTGTGTCCGGCGTCAACTCTGTCTGGCATCACGATGGCAACCATGGTCAGTCAAGTGTTCTCGGTTTCCATGCTTTGAAAAGTACTCACATATGGTAGATCTCATTCGTTGGCGTTTCGTTGTGCATGCCTTTATCGATGGCAAATCTCGTTTTGTCACCGCATTGCAGATCAGCAGCAATAACCGAAAGGAGACGGTACTTCAAGTCTTTTTGGGTGCGATTGATGAATATGGGCTGCCTATCCGGGTGCGAGGAGATCACGGCGTCGAGAATGGTGCTGTGGCTGAATACATGCTGAGGACCCGAGGACGTGGAAGAGGATCCTACATATATGGACAGTGAGCATGTCACCAGCCGGTATTATGTATGGCTGGCTTACCCACCTCTTTAGGAGCATACACAACACTCGTAGCGAACGACTCTGGGTCGACTACTCCCATGGAGTCGCCGTTAAATGGAAGCTATTTTTCGAGGACTTGGAACAGAATCACTATCTCAACCACGACTCCTTTGCACACATTTGGTTGCTTCATCATCTGTTCCTTGACGACATCAACCGTGATGCACAGCGATGGAGGGACACTTGGAACTTGCACAAAGTCACCATCAGAGGTGGTGGGGAGCGATGTCCAAGGGAGATGTTTCTTTTCGGACTGGTGGAGTTTGGAGAACGTGGAATGGACCATTTCGCACGCACTCAACCAGACGATGATGATGACCTTGATGTTGTCGCGGTGGACGAAGAAGAAATTGACCTGGCAGAGTTCGATGATGGCGAAGGTAATGGGGAGGATTTACCCGCTGCAACGACATCCAATGCTTTCGACAACGCGGTCCCCGAGAGGTACAATGTCGTCGTTTGTGACGAGCCCGATTGCCCTCTGTCTCCGCTGCAAATCCAGGAGTTGGATTTTCAGCTGTCCCTTGTCGCTGATCGTCGCACGGAGAGTATGACTGTGCGTCGTTTAATCTGGTGTGAGGCTAGACGTATATGCCAGACTTTCTACGCGAACCCATAGACAATCCACGTGATCGCGATGTAACTTCTTCATATAAATTTGAAAAACACTTGTCCCTTCTCTTCCCGAACTTTTTTNCCTCCTATAATGTCGAGGCGACGACATCGTGAGGACAGCCCCCTCGTCAACGAGGCCTCTGGCGAGCTGCGTCGCAGCAATCGACCTCGTACCGCCCCCAGCAGGCACCTGGAAAATGTGGCAACAGGTCTGAGCCCTCCAGGAGCTTCTTCAACAAGGGGTGAAACTGACCTAGTCGCCATTCGCGTGTCAGAGGAGGGTAGTGAGAATTCTGAGGGTAATCGTCCCGTTCCTTCGCTATATCTCTTCTGATTCCATGCCCATTGCAGAAGCATTGTTCCTAGGGGCTGACGACGACGACGCGAGAGATCCCGCACCAGCAGGACTTCCAGGCGATGGTCACTGCACCTCTTGTCTTCTGCCTATTCACGAATGTACTGACTGATTGTGTTGCAGATGACGTGCCGATGAATGACGTGCCGATGAATGAGGATCCTCCGCCTCAGAACGAGCGTGACGACATGCCTCCGTTGGAAGCGATGGATATCAATTATGACGACACGCCGGGTGGGGTTTCTTTCCTATCTTCAGATGCTCTATCTCCTCATTGTCCTCCTTTCCAGAGGAAAACATGGTGGACGACGATGTCGCCTTGGCTGATGCTGTTCCTCAGGCGATCAACGGGGGACTCCCAGCCTTACGCATGAATGATGCTGCATTCCAGGCCCACATCTCAGAATTCCAGCAGCTATTGCACATTGTCCGTAGGCACGATGCAATGGTTTGCTGGGTCCATTGGAGAGGGGGCGAAACGAAAGTCGCGAAGTCCATCGCTGTGACCTTACCCGCTCTATTGGACACAACAGTGGGTATTGTACACCAGGCATTGCAAGATGTTGGGTCCGGTGGGGTGGTGAGTAAGTTAAGGGAGGGGATGACTTTAGCCACCGCCACTGAGGCGATCTCCGAACTGGTGAAGAGACCCAATGGCTGGAAGGTCCTTGGTATGGTGGGAGAATGCTTTGACCAAGAGAACGAAGCGTACAACACTCCCCTGACCGACAGCGTGCAGTGGAACTCCGTTCACGATGTGGAGCTTGTTGAAGATATACGTGCTGACCGTGCTATGTGGCCAACATACGTGCTCTATGCATATGATGAGGTGTGTCGCCATTCGTTGCCATATTTTCCGGGACACCACTGATTCTCCCGGCCAGGTCTCTTTCATCGATCGGCGTACTCAGCGTACTTTGGACCTCCCGGCCCCAGCGTCATTCGAGCCAGAGCACACGGCACCCAGTATGAGCGTAGAAGTTGCCCGAGCTCCAGCGATCCTCGGAGCTCCTTTATCAGTCTACCCTCCAGCTACACTCGGCACACCTTTATCTCTGAGGCAAGCCCTTCAACAAGCGTTCCCGAACGAATTTGAAGACCTCACGTTTATCCTTGTCGCTTCGTGCTACGAGACCGGTTTCCGATGCGTACGCAAGGTGATGATCGTCAAATTGATATCCCACCTTATGGGCGTAGCATGGGCAGCCAAAAAGCCGGCTACACCGTGGAGTTGGCAAGGATATACTGGTACCTTTGACGAGATCATCGAGGCAGTGCTTCCCGAAGTCAATCAGGGCACTTTCTCAAATGAAGTGACCACCCACAACAAGGTCCACAGTGCGGTGATGGAGTATGAAACCGGTTCCCCTGCCCTTCGTGAAGACGTTGGCGCTACATCGAAGTACACCACGCTCAAAGCCCACAACTAGATGTAGTCTTTGACCCTTATATTCAGAAAAACCTGGAAATTTCATTGACACTGGGCTCAGGTTTTCTTGGCCAAAAGCTTCAGGTTTTTCTGGACGTACTTTAGGCCAGGCCAAATTGAAACTCAGATTTATTCATCTAGGATATTCTGGCAATGATGGGTGTGGGAAATTTCATGTGGGAAATTGAAGAAAGAAGGGGTGAGAATAACCTTCTATATTGGGACATCACTGCCAAAACCGAAAAATTCCAAAATAAACATATGAAATGTCAAAAACTCAAACTTGAAGCTACAGCCCTGCTGATTCAGAATGTTATTGAAAGTCTATAATTGGATATGTATTCATGGAGATATAACTGAAATGACATATGGAAAACATAGAAAATACTCAAAAATTGCAAATGAAGAGGGAAAGTTTCTGATTAAAAACATTGTCTCACGCCTATAAATGGACATGTTTTGGCAGAGATAACAACTATTTCATATGTTAGATTATAAAAACATATGAATAAAAGCTATGCAACAGGGCTGCTATGAAGTACAATCATGCCTAACCAAGTCCTTGATGGTTGGGCCATCCATTCCCTTACTATTACTGGTGTAGGGTTGCTTACTCACCAGAAATATGATGATTTGACATTTTTGTATGTTTCAAATGACTCTGATATGTTAGAATGCCTATACTGTCTGCTGTGATAGCACTGCTATATTTACCTTTCCATAGCAGAAAGTGCCCAGCTATCTGATGATATGGCTCATCTTTTATAAACCCTAGGATAAGCCTAGCTTTCTGAAGGTCTTTGTCAAACATATGTTTTTTCAATGTTGAACATGAATAGGTGAGTCAGTATGATCATTCTTAGACTGTCTGTTCCTTGCAATCAAGTGCCTTGATATACTACTACATAGTTCTGAAGGAGAGAAGATTATGGTTCCTGAGAATGTGCCAAAACCAGAGATGGCCACCAAACTGAATAAAAGTTGTAAGAAAGTCATGACCAACTGGGTTTTTATAGTCCAACTTTTTTNCAACCACTTTTAGGCTCAAATTTCATCCAAAATAAACAAGAGCATCGCCTCAGGATGCTTTCCATGACTTTCTGGCCACTCAGACTCACCACAGCAGATATAACTTATCAATCTCTCTTGGTTCAAGAGGAAAACATATGATAATTTCAATCCAAAGCAACTTTGACCTAGTCAACCTAGTCTGTGATTGGTATATGGATAAGATACAAATCCTTCAAGCATTTAATGGGGTCTGGGTATATTCATTCACAACCAGTATGCTGTTTCTGATAGTGTGAGAAATTTAAACATATCAGATACCAAGCTAAAAATCGGTGAATCCTCTACTAATTCAACCCCAGCCTGTTTATCAAAGGTGCAATACAAAGAGCTTCAGGGATATAGAGTATCACTCAAAGGCAAACCAGGTAGAGAGCTGGCATTATAAAGTTTTATATGTTTTTATATGTTGTTTTACAAATTGGTGTTCAGCCATCGATGCTACCATAGGCTTGAGACAACATTTAAGATCAGAAAAGCACTGACTAAATTTTTGGGCAATTTTATTTTCTATGTTTTTGTATGTTATTTTGACAATACCACATGATAAATGGCATGAATTATAGGCTGGAGACAACATTTTGAAAGCCCTGATTAAGGAGAATATTTTCGAAGTTTTCAACATTTCCTTTTTTGGAAGTAGTCATATTTATTATAATATATATAATGATTTTAGAAATAGAATAATTAACACTGCTTACAAAGACAGCTGAGATTGAGCTGAGATTCAATTGCTTAGGCGCCTCACATACCCTGGCCAGAAAAACCTGAGCCTACTGCCTGGAGTCCTCCCAGCTTTTCCTGGATTCTATTGTATAGGATTACAACCTAGGCTGGACGCGCGAAAAAACTAGTTAGTGCCTGGATGACACGAGATTTTCCCGTTCCACCATGACCCATGATGAACATCCTGAGCTGCTCAGAAATATTTTGAACGGAATGTGTTGCGACAATCCTAAACGCTCGTTTCTGTTCTCTATTCAGCGAATATTCGTTCTCCACCGCCGTCATGACCTCTTCTCCGGAAAGAACGCGCTGAGCCTTGCTCAAGGACACGATTTTCGGAGTTTTGTCGACGTCCTGAAACACTCCTTCACTGCCTTGCTGAATTGAAGCCGGTTCAGCGACAGGTTGCACCACCGAGCCTAACGGCACGGTGTCGCTTGACCTGAGAGCATCCAAGTCGTTGTACGCCTTTCTCCATTCAACCGCCGATACGGCCGTCTCTTCAGTAACCATGACTGTATTGACTTCATCCCCTGAAGATAAATCCGACAACGACGACGAAAATTGCTTGACAAGCCCCGACTCCACAGCAGACAACATACACTGTGCGACATCCAGACTCTTCTGAGCCTCTGTGTGCGACCTCACATTGTCTATACTCTCCAAATACTCCAACATTTCCACATCATCCACAACCGCAGGTAGACTATTCTCATCTTCTTCTGTCGCGCGACCACGATCAACAAAATTTGTGACCTTCCTAATCCTCCTCATAGCATCATAATGGTCATCCTTGCTATCCCTACATTCATGAAGAAGTTGCATATTGTCAATGATATCACGAGTGTGACGCGGCATCTTCAATAGAAACGCCCGATACGCCTCGATCCAAGTATCCGCGACATCTCTCAAATCACTCGGCTTCCTCCAAGGCTTGAACAATATCAACATCACTCTCGCATGTCTTTCCAATGTCTCCTCCCGATCTCTCCGAGGTAAACCTGGACCAATGGGCACTGGGACATGAATCAACGATCTAGCATGAAAGTCGTGGGTAGTGTAGTCCTGATGACCAGGTAAAAACTCGTATACACTGGAAGACTTTGATCGCTCTAAACCCTGCGACGTTTTGCGCCTGGGTACCTTGACCAACTGCGCTACCGTGTCCCATACACAAAAAGCCTCTAACGCTTGGGATCGATTAACATAATCGTCAACCTGAGACGCAAGAGGCGTAATCACGCCTTCAGCATCCGTATCAAATACGATGTCCAGGTTATCGGCTTGCTTATGCATGCGATCGCCGCCCTTGTCTTCTAAATCTTCATCTACACCACTAATCTCATCAATTGATCTCAAATAAGCATCAACGAACCGCTCAAAACTAAGCCAATAGATTTTGCTGAAAGCGTGGCTACTATAATGATCTTCGTATCCCATAAGATAGGTCGCCACTATCGGCGCTGACAATTCTTGACGTGAAATCATGGCGTTCGCACACTTCTGCAGCATCTTCTTCGAACGAAGGGCCGGCAAATCCACATCACTGTTGTACTCTCCTAGCCGTTGAACCGCTAACTCCAAGGCCGAATACGCTGCGTAAGATTTTAAATCCATTTTTGTGATATAATCCGTGATGTAGTACAACGCGGCCTTTGCAGACACTCCCGAACCGATAAACTTGATGTCCATGTTACACCGCAAAGCTTCAATCATGGTAGGATTGTAATCATTCACGAGACCATCCTTACAACGGAGGTTGATCTCCCCTTCAACACTAATCTCCGAACGCAATCGCTCCCGTTCGACGCCGAGACCGAATCTGCACTCCCTTACGGAACCTCTACAATACTTGAAACACGTATCCGAATGCTTGTGCCTTTGAGAAGACTTGACAACGTTCCTGAAATCCTTCATCCGCTTCATAGCTGAATGAGGTCCCGTCGGGTCAACTGAACGAACGGTCGATGGATGGTGCTTATCGGAGACAATTTCAACACCCACATCAGGCGGTATTTCGTTTTGAATAAGATCTTCCAAGTATCCGAGAATCCGTGCCGCGAACTCTCCGTCAGATGTCACTTTCCGCTTAATTTCATCTGGGTTGAGTGCTCCCTCAAGCCACACTAGCATGTGGCAATGTAACGTTCCCCGTCCTTGTGTTTCCACACATCCGTAATACGCTTTAGTCATCCCTAACACCCCACCGATATCATCCTCCTTATAACCACTCTTCCGATAGCCAAGCAGACATCGTATAAAAGCTTTCATATAGAGATTAAAAAATCTCGCGGCGACGCATGGATTTCTCGTGACGGTTATCGATTGTTCCCAAAACTTAGGAATATCAGCTTCTAACATGTTATCAATGTCAATATCTGCCCCGGCAAGCAATTTGACGATAGGATTGTACACGTCCGCAGGATTCACGGTAATAAAGAAATTCGGTAAACCCTCCTCCAACATTAAAGCGCGAAGTTCGTTTCTCTGAATAATTTTTGACGACGGCGAGCCCCAAACACTTCCATTGATGACATTCACTTCGCGCATCAACTTGTAAACTCGTTTCTCATGCTCATTTTCAGGGATGAATTTCTCAGACTTCTTTAGGCGTTCGCATATCTTCGTCACAGTCTCCAACGAAATTGAAGTGAGTTGAGCAGCTATATCTGGGAAAGAGATCTGTCTAGTCCTAAGACTAGTCCGTAGCAACCTCTCCCGTCGTTGTAAGATGTTGAAAACCGAAAACATAAATCCATGATGTTCTTGGTACCGACGGTCGAACAAGTTCAGCATGTGCCGCACCTGTATTTTCATGGACAACGGAGTGCGACGAGTGTTATCATCGAAGCCTCCTATACCAAACGGGAAAAGCGACGGGTACATCATGGGAAACATTGACGGGTTGTCAAAGCTATTCACAGGTTCTTGCCCATGGGGTATTCGGAGATAATTGCCGCCGCCTTCCTTCAAATGTCTCAGCGCCGCCGACCGTAAGACATTTGGAGGGGAAACCGGGTCAACACCGGTGATTAAAACACTCTGAAAAGGGAAAGGAGCATCCTTTCCGTACCCAACTTCTTGCGGCGGGATGTTCTCAACGTCTTCATCATACCTAGACGTCCGGTTCATAGCAGACTGAGACCATTCTGTCCGTTCAACGTGTAAAGGGAGGTAATCATTTCCTCTTAGCTCCTCTATGGCAGTCATGTTGATGGTGATATCTTTGTATAAATGGTTATGTTGCTTCAACCAACGAAGAGACCCATAAATCCGATCAGCGCGGACCGCCAACGGAGTACTGCGAAGTATAGTCTCATCACTAAGTGCTTGGCTGCCAATGAACATGACACATATCAGTGTCGCGATATCCGCGACAGATGGTGGTAGGATCTTCGAGATGCTCGGAGTATCTTGGGGATATATAATGACATTCCCCTTCAGAGCTTTTTGGCTGATTGCAGAAGCGCCCACTCCATCCACTTCACGCAGTTGAATGATCATGCACTTCGTCCGACACAACGCTATCATGGCCTCCTCTACCATAGACAACTGACGTAATTCGCCTGGCACGTCCCCAACAACGTTCCCGTTCGCTAACGCACATGCAGGGAGACGATTCATCATAAGACGATCATGACAGGACTTGCACACATCCATCTGAATGTCTTCAATGTCTGTGGCGTCTAGATTACGCACCGCCAATGGATCGATCAGGTACGGCGATAATAAACCAGTAGTCACGGTCCGCAAGTCCACAGTCAAGCACCCAATCGCCCCATAGCTACCGATAGACAGTAATTCCATAGGCAGATTCGCAACAAATTCTTCCCTGACTTCATCAACCGGACAAAATTCACGACATACCCCACAAATTCGCCGAGAAAGTGCGGACGTAGACGTCTCTCGTAGAAAATTCGATATTAAAACATCTTTTTCCTGTCCTTCAAGAGTACACGGCCACTCCGAACGTTCTTGATACTCAGTCGCAATATGATACGGCTGAACGGGATTCTGGCCTAAAGGCTTTACATCAGCTTCAAGCCCTTGCGTCCTGTTTGCAACAACAATCTGAAGACTACGCAAACTTGAACTGGGTTCAACTTCGAGCCCCATACTACGCACGACCTCGAGTAAATCCTTCCGCTTCAGAGAATACGCTAACGTCTTCCAAAGACGCTTTCGTCGGTCATCAACCGTCCCATCTTCATCCACTTTCGTTCCCAAAAAAAAGCTGCAACAAGCCAGACCCATAGATTTCCTCGCCTCTAAACAACCCCCTTGGACTACATGCTTGATCACCTCATCGCGTATCCTCTGTCTGGACAACGAAGTATCCAGTGACAAGCCATGCATCCGAGAAACGAAACATAAGTTTCCTTTCGTCATACTGTACATCTCCCTAACACACTTCTCATATGGATTAAGCTTGAGATGAGTCTTGACTATCATCGCCTGCCTACCCTCCAAAACCTCGACAAGCTCCTCTAAATCATAACGCCTAGGATCCTGAAGCGCACCCACAGCTTTCGACACCAATCGGAGACGGTCGGCATGAGTCGAGGAGGTACGAAGGAAATGCTCATAGGCATTGTATGACATGTGTAATGAGTCGCGAAAGTCCCTGGCCATACGTTTACATGCTCGAAACTGCATGCCTGACTCCTTGTTGACCACACATGATCCGGACAGTATGTGTTGAGCCAACACCCCATGGCACTCATCCACCGTACTGGGAGGGGGATCAATACCATGAGACGCCAAGTGTCCGTGAAGCAAGCCAGAATCAGTCGCAAAAACAAATAACTGCGATGACTCGTTGAAAACATCTTCAAGCCTGTGGACTAAATTGAGAGACGTAGAGGAACCATTCCCGGAGACAGTCATGACAGACTGTATGTCTGCGTCAAGGCATAAGCAACGAGCAGGCATGACACCAAATAACTCACTACCACCACAGATATTATCATACGCCTTTTGAACATACGCCGTAAACCAATCTCGTCCTAGAATTACATCCTCTCCCATCCCTGCCATGACACGAAAGGCGACTCTGGTCGAGACTTGCCCTCGATCAGTAACAACTTCAATTGACTTCTCCACTGTATCTCCGGTGGACACGTCGTAACACAATGCTTCAGCCATCGCCGAACCTAGCATTGATTGTGGTTCCATAAAACTCTGTTGGACCTTAACTCGAACGCCTTCAATGAAGACCTGCATTATGGTTACGGTTTATTCATGAGCCACACAGACAGCCTTTATACAGAAGGGCCTCCCAAAATACGAGTACTGATAATTACTGAGATAGAGCACAACCAGACAATCCTAAGGATGACGCGCATGTAAACGTCATTCACTACCCGCGCGTGTCATAAGTTACCTCGCTTGATGACGTAGAACATACGAATACGCACCTCTCTCTAGAACCTTCCTATGGTCCAAGTTCTGGACTTCCAAAACCAATCATATGACGACAGCACAAACATTCCAAGATCCGGGACGAGATGGCTTCCTAAGAAGACATGGACGAGTCCTTCAAGGAGACCAGTTTTTCTCCCTCCGTTCCCCCCCGATTCTAGCTTGAACACTCTTAATCAATGACATACACAGCGTGAACGAACACAAGACCAACCTTGTACTCAACGGATCACCTCTGTTACCACGACTGGCATGCGATGATGGGGGGAGGAAGGAAAGGATGGCAAATCCTGATTCACGGGTATATAACACTCGACCTTAGGAACTTTCCGAGACTTCAAATGGCGCTTGCCGAGGGAGAAATAGGAGAAATCCAGGAGAAAAGATAGGGAACGATAACACTTTTCCGGATGGACAAAAACCTTGTTGTGTAGTTTTACAAACAAAACCACACAGTCTCAGGAATCTTCACCCCAATCGGTAACGAGCCTATTTTCGGTAACGAGCCTATTTTTTTGGGTTATGCTTTTTTCTTAGGCGCTGAGTAGACGCGACGGGAAACGCTTTATTATAAAGAGTCATTACTACTAATTCCAAGACAGTCGATCCTGTCCTCTAAAATCTATCTACGGCTCCCTCCTAGCTAGGTTTACGCTGGCGAAATGACGAACCATTTGTTGAATATCACGTCGGGGTCATATTTGGCCTTCAAAGTTTGCAGCTTCGGATAGTTGTCACCGAAAAGCACTTCAGCAACACCCTTGATCGCGGAAGTCTCGTCTTCATGGTGGGGGACATCAATAACGTCGTGGTCTAACGATTGGTGAGCAAGCTGACCTCACGCTGAACAGTGGGGAAGGAGGGAAACTCTTACCGTAGTTACCATATCCAGCCGCGGGTGAATGCTGACCACGAGCGACGATATCGACGATGGCCCGTCCAGCAAGTTTTGCATGATCAATGTTCTCGGATGTGTTGGTACGCCATGTCCAACTTGTAATCATGTTCATACCACCACGGTTGCAATAAGCAGTGGCGTCCTTGGGGACTGAGCCAACTTTCGCTTGGTGGATATACTCGAATATGACGGCACCGGTGTGTTCGCCAGTACTATTCTTGACGGCGCAATTCCACGCGTCGCGCATAGAATCACGATCAACCGAATTGAAGAATGTTCCCTTCATATAACGACCTTGGCCATGGTCAACCATCGGGTTCTATGAAAACCGAGTGTCAGTGCGTCACTGTCGCCATTTGCATAGTCGTACGCACGAGCATAGCGTTAACCCCTTCGTAGGGGATCTCCTTTGCCATGTCCATGACGGGCTCTATTGCGCCAATTCAATGTGATTGGCTCGTTGACGAGGCCTTGGTCTACTCACTGAGAGCATAGAAATCTTCGAAGTATTCCCTTCCTTCAGCTTCGGACCCATTATAGAAGAGGATGACGGCGATGCTAGGCTAAATGAAGAAATGAAGTGACGTTGTGAAAGTACATCTTAGATGTGGAAATAAGCACTTACTCCAGAACCATCGGGTGCCACAGTGAGAATATGATGCATACCGGCATCACCAGTCGTCCCCTTGGTCCACCACTTATCAGTGAGGGTCATCAAGTCATCAAACACGTCGGGCTTGAAGACCACGAGGCCACCGAAGACGGTCCTTCGTTGAGGATACAATTTCAGGACAGCTTCAACTAGTACACCAAAGTTGCAGCCACCACCTCTGAGACCCCAGAGTAGATCGGAGTTCTCAGTCTCGCTTGCAATGACCGTTTCGCCCTTCGCTGTCACAATGGTCGCCTAGTAGGAAAGACAGGCCCGGGTAAGTAATCCCCGTGCGAGAAGAAGCGCAATGACTAATAATATACCTGGACGAGGTTATCGATGGTCATCCCATGCAACCCAGAAAGCCATCCATATCCTCCACCGAGAAGGAGACTATCGCGAAAGAAGCTGATCAACACTGCGCAAGCAAGTCAATACTACGCCTACCCAGCAACACCAGTCTAAATCAATAAATTAACGCTCGTCAATCCAAGTCGACGCAAAACGCTATATTCAGGAATACGTACATGGTTGACCGATCCACCAACGGTGGCAAGACCATGTTCGATGGCAGCCTTATCAACGGTAGCCCATACGGCTCCACCACCGACATAAGCAAGTTTGTTCTCAGGATCAACGCGCGTCGTATTGAAGTAGCGAGACAAGTCGATGACGAGGCCATCCTCAGCCGATGACGCTGTAAAAGCGCGGTAAGCACAACCAAAACGATACATCATTCCCGAGACTGCGTACCTCCAAAGGAACTATGACCACCACCACGAATGGCGAGTGAAAGTCCGTTATCTCGAGCATATTTGATCGCAGTTGCGATGTCTTTGGTGTCCTTCACGAAAGCGACGATTCTTGCTTTGCGTTCTGCATTGATAGCCCAACGCGCGATTGCTTTGGTATATTCAGGATGATCGGGGGTGACGATATCGCCAGAGAAGTCTTTGGTAAGAGTGGGAGAAGACATGTCTAATCTTCTAGCTGAGCTGCCGATTCGGACCTCCTTGAGAAGCCCTTTATATATTCAACGCAAGTCGGTGTCCCATGGGAACGAGCGAAGCAGAGATCATCAGCGAAATTGTCATGTTTAGGTTGGCTGCGTGCCTATCGCGTTACGTGGCCCAGAGAAAGTTTGATCCATATTCCGTAGCCTCCAGTGCTCCAGTGGGACAAAGGCTTATTGGGATCTGTAATCATCGCTCAACCGCTTTAAGATATGATCATTTGTCAATGGTGATCCTGGGGGCCACGTTTTAAAACCTAGGTCTCACCTGACGGAAAGATTTCAAGCGGTGATACCCGATCATCCAGTCGAACCAAACTTAGCACGTCCAAGTATAAGGATGAATACGTTTCTTATGTCCTTCTCTAGGATCTGTAAAACGGTCGTCAAGGAAAATGACATGATCAGATAAGAGCACTAAGTTACCACTTGGTTCACTGGCAGTCTGACACCAATGTCTTGAGAGTCTGGTTATTTCTCTTCCGAGGTAGCCCTAACGAACGTGTCTAGAAGATACGGCGCAGCGAACATATTGCGAGTCGTATCGGCATGTCATAATTGTGTCCTCCGCCCATGTCGGCATCTTGGGTTTCAGCTGACGCGTTGGCTCGAAAAGGGAGGGTCGCAATGGGGACGCACTACGAATAGCACTCGAGATCAATCTTTTGATGATTCGAATATATACTGGCGACGAATTTGTAGCCCGAGTACAACCGTCAATGCTCCCCCACGCAAGACCCAAAAGGTTAAACGAGAAGCATGTAGTCCTGTTTGGGCGTGGTTCCAATGCTGCAGCCCATGGCTTTGCAATGGCCAATCATAGATGGGCATCGAGGACTCGCCATAGGAATTAATTATCGCCACCCTGTCATGGAAGGCATCAGAAACGGTGTGGCTGTGGAAACACTGAGTTCTTACGCTATGTGGGTGGTGCGTGGTGAAATGCGAGTCCACACGATGGGGAGAAAACCACCGTTCGGCCTCTTCGGAAATTCCCTATAGACCTCTTGGAAGACGTTCAACACATGACTTGCGAATCAAGGGAGCTAGGCGACGGAGCGCCAACCCAGCCGGCGTTTTCGATTTTTGTAGACTATGCACCCGTGAACAGTTGCTTGACGAATCCCAGTTACCTGTGGGGATGTACGAGGAACCGAAAGACGAGGAAAGATCACATCTTGAGACACGATGTGAAATGGGGCCATGTCATTACTGCGTACTCCTAGCCGTGCCAGCAGACCCAGGCGCAACCTGTAAAATGATGTAGGAGGGTAAGGGCTAGTGAGCGATCGTTTCAGGCATACACAAGAGAACCTAGTAGAATCGAGAAAATTCTTTCAGGTTGAGGGTATGCTGCTGGAGGCACAATCTTACAGCGACTGACCGACTGGACTGAGACTGCGCCCATGCAGAAAGCCGTAAGGTCGCATAAGGTCGTCCGAACGAGACCATACGCAGAAAGCAGGCGGAGCGGAGACAAATCCCGTTTTAGAGTAGGAAATCCTAGTTTGACTGCGAGAAAGTATGCAATGCTAGTATAGGTGATTGAGGAAGCAAATTCAAGTACGTCCGCAGTGATGAAGATAAAATAACGTGTACAGGGGAAGCGTGAACCGCTGCTCCCCGTTTCAGAATGGTGAGTGGGCGCAGCGGAGTGTCGCGATGTGTCTGGTACTAAGCGGACCGTACTTTGAAGAGCGCAAATCCGTATTTTGTCCACGATTTGAAGGCGAGGATACTGCATATAAAGGACGAGGCAAGTCGTCACTATGTCTGGAATACTTCCAATAGCGTAAGTCCCTGGAGCCCTTGGATGCTCCGTAGCATAGATTCGCTGACGACAGCAATGCCTAGCACACATTGTTGGTCAACGTTTAACAGGTCCCGTCCGAGCTGTTCGTGACTCTTCGGGTCCATACGAAAGGAAGCTTAAGGACCAAGAACGAGATCGCTCGGCCATTACAGAAGCGTCCACTCAAGCTACACAGAAATGGAGGCGAAAGAGGCGAGGCGACTGAGCACAGAGCAAGTTACGACCAAGTTGCAACAAAGTTTGTTCCAGCTAACTTCACGGGCGCCTACGAGCGTCCAAACTCTACAATTGACTGCCAACCACAATCGTGAATGTTCCTTGTAAAGTCCATGGTCACTTTTGCGTTGCGAACGGGATAGGCTGAACTGAAATTCTTTCTCTAGATCTTCGAAATATCTTTGGATATGATGTCCTTATATCGATAGGATCCCAGTGGAAAACTCAGTTGCCGCGGGCCTGGGGCCGTCACTCAGCTGCTTTGTCCTGCTTCGAACCCCAGATCATGCGTGAAGGACCGGGGAGACTTGAATAGCTCTTACGTGCCGAAACGCCCCCTAACAAGCATGGGAATGAGTTCGATCTCAAAAGTCACATCATAGACCTCGAAGCAACCTCGAGGCGTTCGTGGAGAAACGAGACACTCCGGCCTCATTGTCGCCACTCGACTAAACCACTATATATACGGTGGATATCATCCGGACGCCAATTAACTCAAATCCACTCAAAGAACTCCAATAACTCAAAGAACAACCTTCTTCGCTTTCTTGCTCCCTACTTCTCTTCCTTACAGCTCAGATGGCGTATTCGGCATACGATATGGGCAGACAAATTTCCCGTCGCGGATCCATGTCCTACGCGCCAACGCCGTACCCTTACAGTGATCCAGGTGTATACGGTGGCGGTGGCGACTCGATGATGATGGGCGCAGATGTGAGTGTCCAGTACCTTTTGAAGGGAACTAACTCACTATTTAAATACAGTACCCCCCTCAACAATATCCCATCTATGCGCCCTCTGGAGGGCATGGTGTGCCAATGCACGGTATGTCACACAAGAAAAACAATTTGTTAGTCCTCCCATTCATTGACTGCCACAGCGTACGACGACGGTGCTTATCGTGACGGATACTACGATGAAAGGGCGATGTCGGCAGCACCAATGATGCATCCTAGTATGAGCGTCAGCAGTCGCCGCAGCCGCCGCTACTCCTCTGTATCCTATCCTCGCGCGCAGCCGTTTGAGGTTCAGGGTTACCGTCCTAACTCCCCTCACATCAAATTCAAGCGTAAAGGTGCATTTACCGCTGGGATCAACTTGGCTGAGGCCCAGTCACACCAACGCCTATCCAACAACGATGCTTACTCCTTCCATGATTTCCATCCCGACCACCGCGGAAGAATTTTGTTGAAGATCAAAGTACGTGTTCTTTCATTGGTCTGCCATTCGTCCATCCCTTGCCCTAACCATGCTCCTTTCCATCATAGTGGACTGGCTATAACTCGATGACATACGAGATCCCACTCGACAAATATGATGGCCGCGTAAGCCTGTCCACCCTCGCACGACGAGTGTCAAGGGCATGCGTGCATTATCTTCAGGTTTGTTGCACGTTTCTTGTCACGTTTTCCGCAATCACGAACAGCCCACCACCCTTTTAGGCTAATATAATCCCCGTTGCCTGGGATCGTGTTCAACTACATCATCTGGAAGAAATTTCCTTCGGAACTTGGCAGCCGATGCTGTCAGCTCATTGAGAGCTTAGCAATTGACGACTTTCACGATGTCCCGGTGGTCTGTGACCACGTCTTGGTGTTCATGATGATGATTTCTATTCCATTCGATATGGTTCATGTTTTGCGTATGGGTGCGGTGTACTATTTATGTTTATTACCTCGATTGCTTTCAAGAATTGTACCCCCATAAACTGCGAACAATAGTCTCAAGATGTATCTTTAGACGATAGGTAGCCGATGTACATATAGGTATAAATTGCATGGGAGAGATGATACTAATATGATGGAATACACTACGATGATGGCCTTCTACGAAACGAAAGGGTTACATTTACACACTGTAGCTCTAACCGCGAAACTGGCGATACTACCCATGGCAAGTCCGCCAACCAAACAGAATGTTCCAACGGTGGCCGCAATGTCGACATATTCTCTACGACCTTGAAGTCTAGGGTTATGTTCGAGAGAAGGGGCAGCCATCATACATAGACTGGATAAATAACCGTTCGAAGTGCCAAATGCAAGGAGGAGGAGCATAAATAAGATGTCGGAATTGATGACTGGGGTTGAGGGTGTTCTAGTGGATGAGGATTGTATGTTGCACATCAAGAATAATGGAATGAAAGCAGAGCGGGCCAATGAAAGGAGGAGAAGTCGTTTCTCGTTCCAGATAAGCAAGCGACGGAAGGAACAAATGTATCGGCCGAGGAAGTCGCCAGTGTTGAACATGAGGAAATGCACGGAGCTAAAAAGCAGGGGGTGCACAGTGGGGTTCGTAGTCTGTATTTGCGCGGTGATAGGCGGGAAGACAGCCTGCAGAGGTGTGTAAGTGGATAGAACCTTCGAAGAAACTCAGGAACGAACCAGGGTGACAATGAAGACGTAGGCGACCGCGATCTGGTAAATCGTGTTCAATTTTGCCACTTTGAAGAACCGCTGCTTCTCCTCGTGATGGTCGTGTCGTCCGGAAGATACGAGACCTTGGATTTCTTCGGAGGTGACGCCAGTGACTGCCTTGTGTTCTAACGGCGCAGCGACGACCTTGTACGCTGGCATCGATATGAGATACGCGTGGGCCGCAATACTGAATATGAGGAAAAGGGTGGACAGCGTAAAGAAGATGAACGCGGAACGTTCCTCTGCGGAACCATCACCGAGGGTATATGTCGCAATCGCTTCTTGTGTGGCTCCCCAGGTTGATACGATGGCACTGGCGACCTGTACACCGCTTACTACTACGGCCACTGCACCTTGCCCCGTGAACATGGCTTGCACAGTCGAGGGTCCAAACAGAGCCGCGACCTGAATCGTCGCAGTCTGGAGATACGATCCAGCGGCGGATTGGATGATCCCATTAAGCAACACGAAAGCAAAGAATATTCCGGGGGAGAAAGTGAAGAAAGTGCTGATTGTCAGCAGCAGCGTCATGACCACTAGCCAGACGGCTGACTGGCGAATTCGAGTCGACGCGATGGCCTAGCAAACTGGTTACACGTGAAATGATTGGTCACATTGAACGGAATAACCTTCTTGGATGTAATCGTTGCATGTGCCAGGAAGATGAAATTCGAAGCCGTACACGATACCGAGAGGTATGAACTGAAGGTACCCCTGTACCGTGATCCAGCCAATCTCGACAAGAAATATGGCGTCGCGGTGATCATCACTAACAACCTTAAGCTCGCTTGGCCGCAACATTCAGAAGCAGCATACGCACCGTTCCAAGGTAGAAGTATCACAGCACCGAGCACGAAGTGTATCCAGCGTATTCGCGACTCTGCGCGGTGATCTGCCGGAGGGGGAAGACTGTCATCTTCCTGAAGCTCGAGGACGTCGTCTATCTCGACGTCGGGAGGGGTTGTGACGGGATGCGAGGCGACTGGGGCCTGCGGTATTGGATGGTAGAGTGCTTCAGGCGAGGCAAGGGATGGCATGGTTGATACCGAAGAAAGGGAGGAAGCCTCAGCTTCGGTGCATGCCACAAAAGGCGGGAGTTGAGATGACCGTGTCACAAACACTAAATAAGGTAGATTAAGCGCCCACTCTATAAAGCGATACGTCGCGCTGCAGAGGATACGAATACGAATGCTACGATTATGCCTCTATGTCTTTTGGGATAACCTGGTTCGGCGCATTCTCCAGCACCAACGCAGTGAGTCTCTGTCTCTGTTTCACCTCCTTCCTGGCCTTCCTCGCGTTCTTCCTCTCCACCTTCGCAACGCTGGCCTTGTGCTTCCACCTCTGCTTCCTCTTTTCCTTCTTCAATTCGTCGAGCTTGGCCCGCCACTTCCACGCAGCCTCGGCCTTAGCCTCTCGGGCAGTTCGGCCGTTCAGATTGCGGAGCTCCGCAGCGACATAATCCTGCAGCAAAGTTTGGGAATACCGCTGATAAGCTTGCCATCTCGCCTGCTTCTTTGCGCGTGAATGAGGGTTGGACAATTCCTTCGACAGGAACACTTCGACGGGTTTGGACCCAAAGGCAAGCGTGTCGCTGGTGGAGAGTGTGACAGCTCTGACAAATTGCTGCTCAGGGGGAGGTCTGGGCAGAGGTCCTCGCAGCGAAGAAGAGAACTGCGGCGGGGTGTATGTGACCTTCGACACGACGTCCTTCTCCGTATCGTAGGGTCCAGCTAATAAATCCCTCAGCAGGTGCAAAGACTAGGAACAAGGGTGAAACATACGTTCGGCGAGAGTGGGTTTGTCCGGTCGAGGCCATGGTATCCCTACAGTCTCAGTATTCAGGTAAGGAACTTTTGGGACCATATGTGTCGCGAAGCGTTCCCATTCGTAACGATGACACCGACGGTTCCAATATGGCTTGGAAGTCCCTATCCGTTTCGCGTAGACACTGCCGAGAAGAAGAAGAAGAAAAAAACAGAAGCGGAGGTGAGATGATATACAAGTCGGAGGAAGACAACAGTGACGAACGGTAGCACGCGAGCCTCCGTAGAGCCTTTTTCGGGCGGAAATTCATAGTTCCCAACGAAGAGCTGGCACCGTGAATAGTGGAAGTTTTTGCTCTGTGGAACTTTTCCTGGCTTGACTTCCTCTCCAGCCTGAAAAGTAGCTTGTCCAGCACTAGTAACACCAGAAAGAAATGAAGACTCACGTTCGGCGCGCCACGAACGAAAACCCTGTTGCTGATACGATTTATACTGAGAACCTCGCGTAAAACTCCACTTTTGTCACCAAGAATGCGAATCTGGTCTCCCGGTACGATATTCCAGTATTTAATCCGGTCAGCGGGACGGACAGACTTGAGGACGGGGTCGCCTCGGATGTTCGACCGTTTGAGCCAGTGACGAGGAAATCCCCGAAGATGCCTAAAGTCTTTCGTCCACGGCGAGGTTGTCGCTGCCTGGAGGAGTTCTCTCCGGCTGAACACAGACATTCTTGGGGGTTTTGAGTTTGGTGAATAGACGAGAACACAATTCGGCGGAGGAACGCGGGGTCACGTGTCTGTGTAACGCTCAGGAGGTATTACCGTAAATTAGAGGGTATCTCGAAAGAAATGTTCATTGGATGGCAGACAGGGAAATACAGCTACAACAGAGTCAAGAACGATAGCTTACACAGACTAGCGACTAAATAATTAAATAAACAAAAACAGATCAGGCAGGCCTCTCAAGCGATGATTGGCCTGCCCGTATTCCACGCAATACTAGATGTGGACGGTTCCTCAGCTTCCAAAGTCTAGGGTAACTCTCAGTGAGTATGCAAGACAATTATAATGTAAGTGAAACATACCTCTAAAAGCATAGAAAGGACAGGATCCACCTCGCTCGGTGGAATCCCTCCGCAACCAATCCCAATGATACGTCTATAGTCGGACATTCGAGCACTAGTGTCGGCTTCGGCCTGGAAGGTGGCCAATCGGTCGAATAGGTCCACGCGACGTTTCTTAAACTGCGAAATATCCTGCCGCAACGCTTCACATGCCTGACGCAGACCTTCCTCGTCTCTCGGTATATCGGCGTGGAGCTGAAGCAGATCGGAAATGTCCTCAGGGCCGTTGGGGGGTGCTTTACGCTTTCCCCTCGTTTTATCACTGTCCATGTCGTCCCCGTCAGTAGGCATGGAATCGGCCGCTATGGGAACAGTGCCCTCAAGTGGAACTACCAGCTCTCCATTACCAGCAGTTCGAATAGCCTTCTCGCGGGCTTCCTCGTCCTTCAACCACTTCTCCCAGCCTAGGCGGTATCGTTTGCCCATCTTGGAGAGCAGTTCGCCTTTCAGATTCTCGAGCTTCTGCTTAGCCGACGGTAGCTTGTCAGCCTGGAGCTTCAAGTTGGTGACTGTTCGTTGACTCTCCAAGATTTCTTGCTGTATGTTGGAAAGAAGAGCTTGAGCCTGTGCGGTGTCGCGCTCTTTATCATGAAGTTCCTGGTCGAATGACGCCGCGAGGCTATCCAACATGTTGGCCATATCATTGGTACAACGAGTGCTAGCCCTTTGCGCGGAAACGGAAAAGTGAATGGTGGGTGCTCCATTTTGCTGAGCTCCGTTGAAAAGAGAACTTGGGAATGAAGATTGAGCAGCTTGAGCGTTGCGAAACGCCATTGACTGTGTACGCGAGGGAGGCACAGGCGAAGAACGAAATCGTTCATCTTCGAGGATATAATCTTCCGTACTCTTTCCATCGTTGTTCGCAATTTTGGGGTCCGCTCCGTGATCGATTAAGAGCTTCACGAGTCGCTTACTGCGACATCTCGCAGCCAGGGTCAGAGCAGTTTCGCCGTCTTCATCCTGGAAATTGACGATATCGGTTAATTCTCTAGGATATTCGGACAGTCGGTTTAAAACTGTCTCCATATAATATCGAGCGGCGTGGACTTTCCCTTTCGACATGGCAACATCGACGATGTGGTGGAACACGGTGCGATTGAAGTTATCGATATTCAGGGTAGAGCGATGGAGGAGCTCGTAAAGCTCGGGGAATTTGCGAACGTCATAGTTGTTCGCAAACATGACACTGCGCATGAGGGCGGTCTGTCCAGATTTATTGACCTTGAATATATCTGCGCCTGCCGTTAGCAGATATTTGACGACGCGAATTCGACCCATTGCGCAAGCCCAGTGCAGGGGGGNTGTGACCGTCATCGTCGATAGCCATATTCGGGTTCAGGTCGCGGGGAGGCCTGGAGAGAAGCGGGGGGNATTTCTTGGCTATCAGATATAAAGTATTCCAATATCTGGTCTCCGTACGGGCGATCTTGAGTTCCGTTGACTTTGTGAGGCAGCTCATCCTCTGACATATCTTCATCAACATGCGAATTAGCTGATATCTGGGTCTTCTTGCGTCCAGTGAGGGGGCCATCGTCTTCGGGAAGTGAGGCATGTGAGTGTGCAGGGCTGTGTATCGGAGAAGGGGTTCGAGAACTAGAAGATGCTTCCGTAGGAGACGGAGTCATAGAGCCGTCCGCCGAACCTTGGGGAGACATTGGTTCCTTATCTATCGCGGTATTCAACGGGTCGGGAACATGTCTTCGAGATGATCGAGTGGCTACAGCCGTCGCGGCGTCAGATGCAGGTGGCTTGCGAGCTGGCTTCGAAGGGGGATGGGCCGCAAGATGTTTKGGCGCCAAAGGGGGGCTCTTCGCACCAGGTTGAAATTTAATGATAGGTTCCAGTAGATGATCGCAGCCGTATTGCTTCGCTAGTGCTAAGCCTCGCTCGAGCGGAATCCACGTGCCTTGAGAAACAATGAATAAATGAAAGGCCGGACGCTGGGAAGGATCCCTCACCTTGGTATTTCCCGTATCCTCCTTGAACTTTTTCGTGTTCCCCCTTCTGAACTTCGCGTTCAAGAACGCGTGTCCGCTGGGGTTTGTCAAAACCTGCGACTTTGAGTATCTGCGTCGCGTTAAGCCATGAATCTGAGCGCCTGCGCATCACGGCAACGCCTTTGCACATCCTAAATGGCCAAGTCTAGTTAGATTTCGTGTCAAGCCGCGTCATATACGACGCACATTTCATATACAGGAATCCCGCTGTAGGTGGCCTGTGGAAATGTCGCGGAGTGGGCGTTGGTGAGTAATTACACGAACACGAGAGATACGTGATGTGGCACCTTGCATATCTGGGGTTCAGGCATCTCTGAGGCGACTTGATTATGCTTTGCGGTCACTGTGAACGGTCTAACAGTGCACTGAGGTCGGTGCGAGCAACTTCCTTGACAGCGGGCTCAAGGTGAGAGGTACTTCCGACGATGACCACAAGACGCGTGCCATAACACGGACAAATATCACCTGTGATGACATCTCGCTCCTATTCCACTCTCCTAAGAGGAATCCACAACAAATCATCGTGAATCACCGTGAATCACCGTGATTCCCTGTGAACTCCCGTGAAAAAATCCTTCTTTCATGGTGAACAGCTGTGAACAACTATGAACAAGCCTTTATTCATCGTGAATCATTGTGAACCGTCGTGAAACGTCATGAACGGATCCATGAACCCTTCACGGTGGTTCACGATGAATGTCGAGGTACGTATGTCTTTCTCAGTGATCCCAAATCAAGATCGAGGGGCTAGGGAGCACGCTAAGGAGCTATGGTTCATATATGGTGTCTAAAAGCCCGCAATAGAGTACTTCAAGGGCAAGGAAAGAAATGAAGCTCCTGAACTCATTTCAAACTGGTTACTTTTTATCTAAGTGCGTTCCTCGCGTAAAAAAGCTAGCTCCCCATGATTGTGTGGAAACGATTGCCTGCTTCCTGCGTACAGACATAAAATATATTCTGGGAAGCCCCCTAAATCACTTCCTCATAGCCCCTCCTTCTCCTGGGCTCCATGCACTTGGAAAAGTGGAGGAGATGCCCCCTTCGCATCCGCACAAAAACGGTGTACTGAACGCTTGCTAGAAAAACGGAGATGCAGCTGATCAGAACTGGCCATCTGAACTCATTTGGACGAGAAAATATAATCGTCGTAACGTATGCACAGAGCTCAAAAANCGTTTTGCCACGACGCCTCCACGGAGGAAAACGAGCCACGTAGGCCAGTCTGTACTTCCTGAGACCATCATTCAGTATACGGGCCGAACGTGAGACAAAGCGGAAAGCACACCTCCTGAATAATGATCTGAGTGGAAAGGTCGAACCCCCATAATCCAACTCTGCTTAGGATGGACCCGATAACCAACGCCGCTGCCGATATATTGGATTGCCTAACCGTCCAGAAAATCGACGCCCCGATCGCGAGGCAGGTAAGCTGCCAGTTAATAAACCATATGCCAGCTCGGATAGGCCCAATAGAGGACATGACTTTGGGGGCAATCCAAGTCGCTGAGAGCTCAAACGCAACGGAAACAAGGCGAACAACACCGATTTGCGCGGGATTGTATCCCGTAGAGAGGAGGTAGGTAATCATCTGTCCGGAAAGGTTCAGGACGGTGAGGTAAAGAAGTGAGCCGGCAAAGGAGGGAAGGAAGGCTCGATGTCTGAAGTAGTCACGCGTTGCCTCCAAATTTTTGCGGAGGTAGCTTGGAGATGGTTCAGCAGATACATCGAGGGCTGGGGTGTCTGAAGGGCAAGCTAGTTCCGGAACACAATTGTACACCTACAAAGGCAATCAGTACCGATCCACACATCGTCAATAAAACCAATTACCTGCGCAATAGAGTAATATTCAACTGAAATAGAGGCCAGATTCATCGTTAAATTAACGACAATCGACGTTCTAGTGGATATCCCGTCGAGCATGGCGATGAAGAACGGCCCAGCCAGTTTGCAGAATAGGTCGATCCGCCGCATCTGCGAGTTGAGAGCTTTCAAAAAGGGTCTCAGCAAGGTGCATACTGGGTTGAGCAGATAGCGTACTTACTTCGGAGGGTAAAGTCATCGTTTCCTGCAATGATGATGACCTATTCAAGGTATATTAGTCACAACAAGGCCTATGTCAGCTTGGAATCAATCATACCCAATCCCGTTCCACGGAAACAAGGTTCATGATTGCCGCCAGCTTCTCCACACAGGCAAGGAGCGCCAGAACGCTCAGGACAGTGGGTTTGTGGCCTGAGATCCCGCGCCATTCAATAGCAAGAAGGTAGAAAAGGACACAGGAAATGGCAACAGCTGTCCGCTGAACAACTGTTGAACAATGGCCGGTGTTAGTCTAGACCGCTGCTAATAAAATGACCACACGAACCGATCGACAATCGTACGACTTGCAGACGATTTCCCGTATCTATGTATCGGCCCACCGCGGGCGATAGAACAACGGCGCTGAAGCTGCGTGCGAGGGCGTAGACAGACAGCGGCAGTAAGCTCCCAGGGAAAATTGTAGCCAGGTAGAGCACGGCGCCGAACTCAAAGACTCTGGTATTCCAAGTCGAGAGGAAATGGGAGATAAACAAGCGTTGCTTTGTGCTGGATGCAAGCTGGCCATTGGGATTCGATTGAAGAGCAGATAGCTCTGTGGAGGGTTCATCGCGAGGACCAGACATTTCACTAGCCATTTGTGATGGTGTTGGTATGGTTCAGAGAAACTCTGGGTTGGCCAACATCGGAGACTGTCAGGGTACGCGCACCATATTTACTTTTGATTTTCCCTGACACGTTTTTGCTTATCTCTCGAGCAAGATTCCAGCCGTGAGTTCAGTGGGAGAGCATCAAGCTCAGGCCGGATTCCAATATGCGATCGGCGGGCAATGTCATTTAGGAGAGTTTGTCTGTGCTTGGTGGTGTCGTGATCACGTGTCAAATTTACCTTTCCACGCAGCTCAGTTTGGAGAGGCTCGCGCCTTGAGCTACAACCACGACCACGTTCAGAGCCAATCCGCCACCCGCGATTCCTCCTTCTCCTCCTTCCACATAGTAATGGCGCCCAAGTGCGAGCCATTATGTCAATTCAGCGACAGGCGCGTCCTACTTTCTTCTTCCCCATACGCATCGGCTAACTTTCATTATAATCCTTCTCCAGGCTCTACTTCACCACCTTTCCATATCCCGCACCGAGCCCTCAGGTTCTTAATCGACTATCTGCAGAACCAGGGAATCAGCCACGCGTTCGATCTCGTCCGAGAGCTGGGCCATCAAGCACACCCGACGACGATGCCATTTACTACTATTTTTCAATCGACAACCAGCTGCTCTACCTCTCTTTCTTCCAGGACTGGGGCCCACTAAACTTGGCGATGGTGTACAAAGCGTGCATCCTGATTCACGAACTCCTCGAGGTGCATTACACCTGTCTCCCCTGTGCCTCATGCCACTCACGTGTACTTGTGTCATTAGGATGCTGAACTCAAGTCACATCGACTCGTACTCTACTCATCAAATGACCCAAGGAGAAAGGCTAACGCCGCTCTTTTGATGGCTCTCTTCGTTGTATGACTCTTCTTTGCTCACCCTCACACGACCACTCAATGCCCGACTGTCACAGATGATTGTGCAAAGACGCGCCCCCTGGGAAGCATTCCAACCCATCGCTGAGCTCGAATTCATGCCTTTTCGTGACGCTGGACGCGGACCCTCGGACTTTAATCTCAACATCCAAGATTGCTTATGGGGGATATGGAAAGCGATGCAGAATGGACTATGCGACATGAATGAATTCAGCGTGGAGGACTATGAATACTATGAGAAGGTGGAGAATGGAGATTGGAATTGGCTCACCCCCAATTTCATTGCATTCGCATCACCCGTCGATCCAAATTGGATACAGCGGGAGAAGGAGGCCAAAGCACCCGTATCCTCCGCCAGCAACTCGTCTGCTCGGTCCCTAACGTCGTCCCTTTCAAGTAGCACCAACGGTCGACTAGCACTACAACGCAAGCTTCCGGTCCCGTTCTTAAATTGCTTGGAATACTTTGAAAAGCGCAATATCAAGCTCGTGATCCGACTCAATACGGAGCTCTATGACCGAAATACGTTTATCGAGCGTGGTATCGACCACATGGAATTGTATTTTGATGATGGGACGAATCCGACAGACGAAATTGTGCGAAAGTTCATTGACACGGTGGACAAGGTCATTGAAGATGGTGGTGCCGTGGCCGTTCACGTGAGTACTACCCTCTTTACCCCCGCTTTCCAGTCAACAAACCGCTGTCCGTGTTTAGTGCAAGGCCGGCNTTGGGAGAACGGGGACCCTCATAGGCGCCTACCTGATCTGGAAGTATGGATTTACGGCCAACGAAGCGATCGCGTTCATGCGGATTGTAAGGCCGGGTAGTGTCGTTGGCCCTCAACAACAGTATATGTACCTGAAGCAATTAGAGTGGACAAAGTGGGCTGCGATCGATGAAATAAAGCGACAACAGGTCGCTGCTGCTCTCGAAACCACCACGCTTGTCACCCCGGCTACACCCCCAGCCGAGACATATGACGACACCGTGGCAACCAAGGCGCATCCTCTACCGCCAGTTACTCCGAGTCGCCATGTCGCCGAGGCCACAGCAAAGGCAAAGGCAATTCTCCCTCCTGGTCAACCTAGAAAGTCTCCAGCTCGACGAGCCTACGAGTCGGACGAAGAGAGGGAGAACGACGAAATGGAAGATGTTCTTCCCGCCCTCAATGTTGCCCCTCCTCCAAGACGAAAGTCGACCCGCGTTGTCCGAGCTGGAACGTTTTCCGAACAAAAGCCTGCCCGTGTGACGCGATCCACGGCGGCTTCTGCTGGTGTACGGAAACCCACGAACGGTGCGAATGCATCACCCACCAAGGATGCTGGACCGGGGCCGAACAAGATTCCTCGACTTGCCGGCACACGGTCTACGGCCGCTGCGAAAGCGGCGGCAGCGGCAGCAGCTCCGGCGAATACACGACCCAGGAGAAATCCAGCGCCGCAGCCACCATCACGCTTGCCGACTTTGGTGCCTTCGAAGAGACCGCATCATGCATCTACGTTGAGCGATATGTCCAGTGTCAGCTCGACGTTGCAGCGTACGGACTCGGCCAAGTCAGATGCTTGGGTGACCAACAATGCATCTGCTGTTGTGGTTCCTGGGAACAAAACGAATGGCCCCAACCTACGGAGTGTCAGACGTAGACGAAGTAGCTTTNAGTGCTGCTGACGTCGTTGCTTAGATCGATTTTTCTCTGTGAGATTTTTACATGTTACTGGCTTAGCGTTCTATCTCTCCATCCATATTCGTTGTCCATATTCAGACCGGCATCCTCGCACTTTCCCCAACTCCCCATCCATCCAATGAATATATATAATATTTAAAGCACTCCCTCGGCTCTCGCTTTCCTTGAGATGGAAACGCTCTCTGGATTGTTCACTATTTAAGTACATATGTACGTGTTCACTGTTTGTAACTTGCAAAACGTATGCGCGACAATGCCCGTATGAGATTTACTTTACTTATCGTCTACTAGTACAAACGATGCTTCATTACTTGGAGTATTTGTGTACGCACTCCAAGAACCATCTCAAGTCCTCTGGATCGACACCTGGCGTGATTCCATGACCCAAATTACATATCCAACCTTTCGTGCCTCTGTCTTTCCTGAACGCGTTGCACATCCTCTTCACAGCAGTTTCAATGGCGTCCTTGCCTCCGTAAAGAACGTTCGGGTCCATGTTCCCTTGCAATGCGACCTTATCACCAACCAATCGCCTGGCTTCAACGGGATCGATACACCAATCAATGCCGAGGACGTCGTAGCCTCCCTTTTCCGCAAGAAGAGGAAGGGCATGGTTAGCCCCCTTGGCGAAAAGAATGAGAGGGGGGACCGGTATGCTTTGTTCTTTTAGCTTTTGGCGAACTCCCGATGAGATGGCTTGTAATGAAGGCAAAGAGAATTGATCGAAGTCGTAAGGGGAGAGTTCGCCTGCCCATGAATCGAAGACTTGGAGTAACTATCATGGATACCGTAGGTCAATGGAGAACAAGAATGAAGGAAAGTAAACGGATAACGTACCTGAGCTCCAGCTTTGACTTGTCCGACCAAGTATTCTACGCAGACATCGGCTATCCGGAGTAGAAGGGCTTTGGATTCCTCAGGATACTTGAATATCCATGTTTTGGCTTTTTGGAAGGTTTTNAGATCCTCCGCCCTCAACCATGTAGGCAAAGAGGGTCCATGGGGCGCCACAGAACCCGATGAGCGGGACCTCTCCATTGAGAGCATGTCTCGTCATCGTAATCGCCCTAAAAACGTATCCTAGTTCCTTCTCAACATCCACAGTAGGTGAAAGTTTGGCGATATCTTCGGGTGTGTTCAGAGGATCGGGGAAATGAGGGCCTGGGTTCATGAGCACCTCCATCCCCATGGCCTGTGGGACGACGAGGATATCACTGAATATTATCGAAGCATCCAGTAAACCAGAATACCGCCGGATAGGTTGGTGTGTGACCTCCGTGGCCAGCTCGGGTGTCCGACAAATTTCGAAGAATTCATGGGAAGCACGGACTTCACGAAATTCTGGCATAGAGTTAAGACTTGGTTACGGGGCGTTGGGAGGGCCATTCGGACGTACCAGGTAGGTACCTGCCTGCTTGGCGCATTACCCACACTGGAGCATGCTCAGTTACTTCCCCTGCGACAATACACTAATCTTATTAAGACGGGCATCAGAGACGGCAACAGACTAACCACGAGCGGCCCGTAGTATAAGGTCATTCTTGAGGGTAGGGAATCCCGTCTCCATTTCAGCAAGATGCTCTGGGATATCCTGGACGACGGTGGGTGGAGTTGGTTCAGAGCGGGCGGTAAGAAAGGCAGAGATTCGAGAGAAGAGTGAGGGAAACATACTACGTGGATTCAGGCTTGCCTTGTGCGAAAGAATATTATATACGACCGCCAAAGCCCTCGGGAGTCGGTACTGGAGTGATCGATGATGATCAGGGTTCGGTTACTCAAATTGGCCTTGGGTAGCCGGACACCCCGTGAGTTATGACCATCTCAACGCCCTCCCAGCTCGTCGACGAGTAATCTTCTGCTCTCTCCAAATCTTCAGTGCAAATGAAGCTTGACAAATCCCCGTTTCTTATACCCTATTAGATTCAAAAAGTCTGGCGAATTCGATCGTTTACGGCGCGAGCTACTGAGAAAGTTTCAACAAGGCGTGAGTTTATCGAGTTGGTGTCATGAGAAATCGAACCCTCGGCTGACGCTTTTGCAGGATGGTGCAGCTACGTTGAAAGAGCAGGTGGAGGGGATTGCTCGGCAATACCTGGAATCCGAACAGAGCCTGCAGTACATGTCCCAGGAGCGAGTTCACAGAGCCTTGATGCAGGAAGTGGACAGGTTGGCAGCCTATAATTTTGAGCAAAAAGATACAGTCTCACGGAGGGACTACTCACAGATATCCCTTCATCGAACGCGCAACTGGAGACGTACTCACAGACGAGGGATTCACTTCTTCCGTCCACCGTTCCGTCCAGAAAATCCTACGTCAAGACAGAGGAGACATCATTGCCGATGAGCCAGAAGAACAGCAAACACCTAAAGGTAGAGGGAAATTTGTCAAAAGTCACTCTCACTAAGACAGATTATATTTACACCCCAGAACCTAACGCAGAGTCGATGAAACCACAAGCAAGTACCCCCATTGCGAGCGCAGATGTCGTACACGTCACTACAACCGATACAAATGCCACAAAGGACAGTAACGCCGAGATTCCTTCAGTTAGCGTGCAACCGGGAGAACCTTCCTCTGCCCCGTCAATAGACGTGGAACCTCCGAGCCCAATTTCCTCCAASCCGGGCTCAACCCAAGCAAATCCCGTTCAAGAGGCTTCTGGSGCCGATGCCGCTTCCATCCCCGCTACGGTCATTGCAGAGGGAACCTCTGCCGACGTCGAGATGGCCGAAAAATCGACTCCAAGCCAGTCGCCTATCATCACGCTTACTGGTGCAGAGCCCAAGCCAAAACTCGACGACGACGGAGCCCGAACTGATGCCGTCAAGCAATCCCACCCGTCTTGACAGCCCTCATGACAACATCCGCCGAGCTTCGTTTTGGCTTCGCTGTACCCCATCTGTTTAGATTATTTTTCCGTTTCCTTACGTCTTCAGACACGTCGCATTATTTCGCGGCAGCACTTCGTCCAGCCCATTAAATAAATTTACCGGATGGCAAATGTCTAGACAGTTTTATTACATTCGAAGTGTTACATCCCACAAGATCATCANAGAGAGAGAGTCTAAATAACACAGAGATATAAGTAGGTAGACGTTACGATAAAGCAAGAAAAGCAAGAGAACGAATAGTTGTAGTGTTAGTACATTTGCARATAGTTGAGATGATCAAATAATRACGAATAAATTCAGGAAAAGGAAAGAACGGGAAAGCGCTTTCATTCTAGGTCACTKGTGATCAAMGAMAGGGCTTTTTCTGATCGCGGGGAGATGGAGCATTCGAACGGCTTCGGTCGACTAAGGGAATTGCRTGYTAAGCAAGRTGYATGACACTAGCGACGGGAGGGCTGACCTGATTGTTCCRGAAGTGTTCTCGTGTGTAGGGACGATTTCGACGCCATTCCTGATGGCTTTCGAAATGTCGAAGACGGCGAGGGACATAGYGCATGTGATGAAGATTGATGCGTCAGCTAATAGTGAGCCTGCCAGACAGATTAACGTCAGAACATGGAACTATTCTATGAAGATGAGAAAGGATGAKGTCAGAGTTTCGGCTTACCTGGGCATATTCTAAAACGATGAGAGGATTCACGTTAGCTTATCCATACTTGGACATCCTAGAATACACGCGTACCTTCTACCAAAGCCAAAGACGACATCGTATGGATCTAGTTCGGCGACTCTTCCTTYGGRTGGGATGTAACGTTCTGGATCGAATTTCATTGGGTTGCGGTATCGGCGAGGATCATGGGTCATCCCCCTTGAACGAGTTAAATCAGGATTGCGGCGTCGCACGAATGGCCGAGACACCGACGTACCAGATGTTGGCTAGCACGAGAGATCCTTTCGGGATGAAGTAGCCTTCGTGAATATCGTCTTGGGAGACCAGATGCGGAGGAGCTGGGTGGAGAAAGAAGAGTGTTAAATCGAGTACTTGTGGTGTCACGAAACGAGAAAATAACGTACAAACAGGAACGACTGAGTTCCAACGCAGCACTTCCTTCACTAGTGCGTTCACGTACGGTAGGTGTTCGCGGTCTTCAAATGTAGGCAGGCGGTCCGCACCGATGACGGTATCAATCTCTTCTTGTGCTTTCTTCGCAGCATCGGGGTGTAATACCATTGCCAGGAAGAAAGCATAAATCGCCGAGACCGTCTATCGGGGAGTTAGATGGCGTGGCGGTGAGAGCAGCGATGTGAATTTACCGTATCAGCTGCACCTGAACGAAGGCATGGACATGTRAGCCGCATGGCTAACCGATGMAAGARAAGAAGCGTACCAGAATAAAGAGAAGCTGCAATCCATTTGATGTCGTCTGCTTCTTGGGCCGAAAGTTTACTTTCAAGTAGAGTRGACACRCATGACTGGGGCGMAACTCCAGCTGCCTGTCACCAACATCRGCGTGGGCAAAAGCCGTTATGGAGAGGATTAGTGTTAACTCACCATTTGCTTCTTGACGAATTGGTAGGGTTGTTCGGCCATGGCAGTTAATGTTGACTGCCAAGCTTTGGCCGTCTGCTTGAACCCCGCACCAGGAACCCAATCTGGTACATGGCGTACTGATCGAAGGCGGAGAACATGAGAACGTAAGAAGAGACATCACCGATGAGAGAGAAACTTACACCAAGGTAAAACGTCAACCATCCAACCGCCTGGGACTGAAGCAAGGGAAAACTGCTCGGTAGCCTTGTCCGCTAGCTCGATAAACGGATCGTGGTTTTCCTTGGCCTCGTATCCATAGGTGACTCTCAACGTGGCTGCGCCGACGGTTCTGAATGGGATCAACAGGGATTAGGGGGGGATAATGTTATTGGCGAGACAGGGGGTGTATGGAAGACAGGGCGACTCACCTGCGGATGTGGTTAGACAGTTCCGAAGGTTTAATGAGAACCTGGGCCAGGAATCGCCGAGTTTCTAGCTCCTGGGCTGGGTGAAAGACCTCTACACTAGTTCGAGTGCCAACAAGGCGATGGAAGGAGCGTCGGAAGATTCTGAAGCGTTCGGAGGCGCATTGGAGGAGGACAAGGGTATTTTTCCAGCCACAAAGCTCTCCGGCCATCGGGAGGACAGGACGTTCAGAGTAAATGGAACCTTTCTTGTCGAGCATGTCGATAGCTGCCTCTGCCGAATTTAGGATAATAACAGGCTGCCCTAGAAGGGTAACAGAGCAGATATCACCTAGGTTATCTCGAGTTAGACGAGAGGCCCGAAAAGGAATAGAACGGAAAGGTAGTTACCCCAAGTTTCGCCCCACTTGGAGAAGGTGAGCCATTCATTTTCRGTGGGCAGGTCGAGGACGTTGCCGATGATAGGAAGACCTCTGGGYCCTGGGGGGAGCGGGGGACGTGGTGTGCGGTACTTGASATGGAGGACGAGGAGGAGAGCAATGAAAAGAGCGACAAGCGCCAGCTTTGCGACGAGGCTGAGCATGGTAAGCAGAGGGGAGGGGAATGACGAGGGACTCACCTTGGCGCACCTGTGGATTCATTTAAATATTGATCTCGTATTTGCCTGACAACTTGGGAAAAACCGCGGAAATCGTAAAAAAAATCTAGTTAATCTGGGTAATCCTAGATACGGAGGGGGGACGAAAAAAAGAAGGCCCATCCCAACTCTGAGCTAACGAGAGACGTTAATGTCAAGGATTACTACCCAGGGGCCGTCCAACTTAGAAGTATCTAGGCCCACCCGGTCACCTAGATACCGTGCTAGCGAAAACGGGAAAACTTCCTGCTGTTTCAGGCCGTTCAGATTCAAGGCACATGTCCTGTCGACGCGAACAGTGCGAATAATACGGCGTTGGAGATCAGTCACGGAATCTTGCCAGGCCACGCTGAGGGCGATCATCATTCTGACAAAGTCCTTTATCGACAACGTGTTGGCTGAGGCAGATCATTCGACTTTGAGGAAGACATCTTGCATGACGGACCAAGGAGCAAGCAGGAAGCGAACCACTCTCAAACGCCACTCAGGAGGGTAAGGAAGGGGCAAAACCAAATCTTATTCATACATTCACCGAGCGAGAACAAACTTCTACTGTGCACAATTTTACAAGCAATCCAACAAGACATTCACCAAAAGCTAATACTACAAGCTGAGAAGAAGAAAGCAAGAACGATAGATAGTCTTTTATCAAGTCCGTGGKTCCGTTCCATCGGGAGGTATCTTATTTGGTGCATGAGGATATATGGCAACCCCAAACCTAAAAAATCCCGTCAGATGCAGGCCAGCCTCGAGGCCCCGCCGCGAGGCCTCAAACATCTTCCTTGTCAGTGACAGGCGACTGTTGACGAAGGAGCGGTTTGATAAGAGCCAGAATAGAAAGCAAGCACACGAACCTGGACATCAGTTTCCGAGTCCGTCACAGTTAATGCACGGTCCCGAGAGAATTCATGGGTACGATCGATCAGGATGGAGATGCTAGTGGGTTTCTGCTGTATGAAAAGCAAGCGGTGAGCACACGGGTCACGAAAAAGCACTAATATAGCGTACCTTTGAGGCTGAGGTGAAAGAGCTCGGTCCGCTGCGAAAGGACAGGGAGAGCGTGTCACACTCATCCGCGAGACTCCGGATCTCCTGCCTKGCATTGAGCGTCGCCAACAGGGAATTGGAGTACACTAGACCAAGAAAACGCCAAAGATCAGCTCTTGACCATATCGGTACAGAATAACAGCCACCCCTCGTGGTCGACAGGAGGTAATGAAAATCAGGATAGTTTGATGAACAGATGAACGCACATCGACCCAAGCTGAAGTAAAAGGCAACATAGATCAGTGTATTCCCCCATACGAGAATCTGTCAAAACGGGACGTTCAGCATCACCACATGGCTCCATGCSACAAGTGTCGAATTGAATGCACCCACCGAAACGAGAGAGGCGCAAGCGCATATGGAAGTAAACAAGCCTGTGTTGACTGTAAATACGATCTATAAGAAACGAAGAAAATTGGCATGGAGGCTCATCGGTTTCGAAGTCCAAAGAAGAAGATAGACGCACCARTCGACTGATCATCGTATCGGACCTGATACCGAAGAACGTCGCGAAATCGAGGTAACGTGGTACAGGGACCGGGATGGAGTTGGGCGGGAAGTAAGGAAAAGTGGAAGACGTGATCAGCCAAGATAAGACACTTTCAATTAAATCAGGGAAATGAACCCACTTTTTGAACCCAGTGCGAGAACGCTGCAGAAGGTAAACCAACGACGCAGCGATCAGCGCGTCACCTGCAGCTGCGAGGATGTTTACTGTCATCGAGAGACCCTAGAAACGTGTCCCCCATAGAAAAGCGACCATGTGAGCTTGGAAACTGCCAAAGCAGAGTCGCTAACGCCAAACCTTCAATTCACCAAGCTCCGCCCAAGTATGGTTTTTGAGCCCTAGCCTGATGGATGCGCAATTTGGTCAGAAGAGAAGGGGCTAATCGGGTAACCTAACCACGTACGATTTGACTGTGAAAGCTATCGTAGAGTGAGTTGAGCATCCGAGTCAAAACGATGGCGGGAAGTGGAGGAACTAACCGACAGAGCAAACTTGGAAAGATGACGAGGATGAGCAATGTTCCATGAGACGAAGCCTAACTGACGTACCAAATTCCGCTAGCACGAGGCAAACCTGCAGGTCCGATGAACTATCCGCTCCACCAAAAACAAGGGTGGCCAAGTACTTACCACAACGAATGTTAACGGTCTGTTTTTGTTGCTCACTGAAGCATCATAAGTCATCCGTGAAAACATTGAAGAATGTAGAGAAACTGACTTCTCCAAACACGCATTGCCAAAAAGCCTTGTACCAGAAGGCAAATGAGACTCTGAAGAAGGTTAAGCGATCTGAGTATCGAGTTAGCGGAGTGAGAGGACGAGCTTAGCTTACGTTAAACAAGACTTCGGCCTGCGATCTTCTAAGTCAGCGTTCGGGACAGGTGAGGAGGGCATCTTACGAGGATGCTCCTAGGGTTGATTAGGCTGAGTACCATCCGGTGAGTATATTTGAGCTTACCAGACTATTTTTCCTAGCTCAGCTGGGTCCGCGTAATGTGTGACAAGATAGTAATAGACTTTAGGGAGGTTGTCAGAGAAGGGGTTTATCGGAAAGGAGTCGTGTCAACTGACCGGTGTGTGTGATGAGGGCTTGGTGTATGGTGTCGAACACCCAGACGCCAGCGACCTATCGGGTGAGGCCTAGAATGAGCCACAGAAGAGGGAGCGGAAAGTATTCGGGACGGCACAAACAAGATATTTGATGTACCACATATCCTAGAACGCGAAATATTCAAACCCTCGACCGCGTAATAGCATCGATCAAACCCACCGTCGCATAACGATCAAAGTAGTACCATGTCTGGATACTCGAAACTGTTTTCCGAAAAGAGTTTAGTCGATGCCAAAGTCGAAGAATCAGAAAGACATACCGCCATAGAGCCTGCCATCATTTTTACTCTTGAGTCGAAGTTGTTTTGATTTGACGTGCGACTTACATGGCTGCACAAATAGAGCCGATGAGGGCTGCGCCCATCCTAAGAAACGAGTCAGCCATCCGATATCAGGAAGGGGGGACAGACATACGTRTTGTCGACTTGGAAGGCGGCCGGCATGGCGAACGAACGTTTGAAGCTACGGGGACGATGCACAAAGAGGGACTTTGGGCCGCAAGCTAGTTATATAAGAGGGGCGAAGGGAATTGGAGAAGCATTCTTAYCTTCGTGCGCGAACTCTACGCCCCGTGTGCTCCAGCCTCACCAATTTCGCGATTCTTCCGTCCGCATGTGCGTCTGCATCCCGAGAAGAGACTCCGTCGCATATTTGCTGTACTTAGAATTTTCCGGTAACGACTGCTGTATAACAGTGATATTTTCTCATTTGTGTTCGNANGAGATATTTGTCCTTCAGTCCATGGTGGACTGGACGCCCAGAGCGTGCAACTTTCATCCAAACTCGGATGAATGTTGTTCTGGAACCACTGCGACGTAAATAGTGGGAGTTTATACGACACTTTTCTAGTAAACCGGATGAGTTTCTTGGAAGCTTCCACAGTGCCTGACGCTCAGCCATCGATGCCCGAAGTGCTGCAACTTCGATGCGGTATTGTGAAAAGGTCAATGACGCAGGTGCTTATGAAGACGATGAACCAGCCAGATTCTCCTAACTGAGCAGTTCCATGTTTCTCGAGAGAGCAGGACGTAGCGGGTGCAATTGTGGCAAATCGACTGGCGACGGAGACACTGACATCAGAGAAGGCGACGGAGAGTAAATTGATCCATCCGATCAAACAACTCGACTCCTGTCCGAAAACAGGGGCAGACCANNAAAGACTGTGTGCTCGCTCTGTGCGGCCAAAGTATCCACCGAACGGCTATGCCGTAGGCCAGGAGAGAGCGTGAGTTAGATKATAGGCATCTTCATTCCGGACTATCCACGGCCTTGGACCTAACTGTTGCCGTAACGGTACACTTGGAGATCGTGACTAATGACGGGGAGCCTGACGCGTAGTCACACATAGCCCAGAGGGTATTACTCTCCGGGTACTCCCCATCGGTTTGCACAGGCTCTGCATCCACGAAGAATTTA
>JAPEVF010000184.1:7296-26521 GCA_029747585.1 Pleurotus djamor | reverse complement strand
GNTNNGNGCCCGTGGAGACTCCTATCACTAGGTCCGATTTGCAAGGTTCCATGACCGTKCCCATCACGCAAAGACGAATGCCGACACGGACATTCTGAGTTACTTGTCCTTAGCGAAACGTCTTCCCTGTCTGCGTTTTGAAAGCACTAGAACCGGCACCGGTCGGGGATAGGGCAAGGAAAGTGTAAGATAATTCTTGCCAGCCTGAAGTTGGTTTCNNNGAANRGATGATTGGGGGTCGCTCAACATAYKCCAGAATCGCCGCGGAYAGGTGAAGCGTCGCCTGRGAGGCTTGAAGGGTTGGAGGAGAACGAGGTATTTCATTGTTATTCGAGCTTTGATCCGTCCGTGGTTTCCCTTCTCAAACGCAAGCGCAAGGGAAGCCAGCGACAGGAGTTTGAGGCCTGATGTATTTCCAAGGCGTTCCGATGGGGATGAGAAGTCCTCCGGCTCAGAGTTCGAGYAGTGTTTTAGGCTAGTAAGGAGTTCAAGGACGACAGTGATGATTTTCGTGATTATCAGGGCTGGAATGTTCACAACATTGCCGGATGTTGATTTCTTGGTGAGAAGGATCAATAGTTTTGAGAGCTCACACTGATTCGCTTTTTGGGGTCTTCATTATAATATGCCTCGTTATTGACTCTGGGTAATTGTYCGGTACACACCGTCTATGAATAGGCGCACTTCGTTCGCGGGCGCCGGCCTTCCCTCTCATTCCCTCTACCAGTGCTCGGGTCGCCGACGAAGGATGCACGGACCCCCGCGACGTAAAGTRGTAGCGGTAATCCATCTTACAGCCGGCGAGCCATTAGAGCGTTTGASGTGGACGTGGACAAGRGGGAGTCTTCGTACGGCATACCATGTGCCTCCCGGTCGCTATAAATCGCATCGATGAGTACCAGAATGCTCAATGAAGCTTGAGACTCCCAGAGACAGCCAGAAGCGTATCGTGSCCATGAGCTTGCTACGTTTCGTTGTTTCTAGAAGTAGCCGCTTCCAAGAGCAAGACCGTCGCCACAGGACATTTCTCAGGGAGGATGAAAAGTCGGGCCGGCAGAATATTCATGTGCTCAAGTGGCCTYAGTTGTGAGCCCGTCTGTCCCCGCATAACGTTGTGGAATCATTGGAACCTCCTTGCCGAATAAGAGAAGTTGCTTATTATACGGTTGGGCTAGAGTACACTTGGGCGTGGCTTCAGATGGTTATGACATAAATGAATACGACACGCCAACTTAATAAAGCTCGGATAATCGTGGGGACGTGGAGACGTTGACACGGGGGTGAGGGGCTCCAGTGGGGGAAGATGTAACTGCTCCCATTGGTTCACATTGAGGTCCCAATGATTGGACGGTACRTCGAGAAAGCKTGAAGGATAGAGGAGCCAATTGGCAAGRCCTTGGTACAAGCTGCGAGCCCAAAAGTAGCACCGGGAAGACGTGTCACCGGTTCCTTGGAGCAGCGAGCCCTTGAGGAACGAACCGAGGACCCTCCGACCATAGACGTTGTACGAACGTAATGGTTGTCTCGCGTGGCACCAAGGAACACACGCTGAAAATCTGGAAATTACAAGTGCATGATGTCCAGATGGGCTGATGATTTACAACGAGCGTAATGAGTCTACCAACCGTGCTGTTTCGCCGTAACGTGATAGCTACCAACTGCTGCTTGGCCTCAGGTTATCTGTCCAGGATTTGAATGGGCTTCCTTGCTTCGATTATTCGATTCTATTCAATGTGCGTACGGTTAACCCAGGTGGACCGGAAGATCGATAACGATAGAATACCGGTACCTGGGGCTTTTACAATCAAAGCATCTGATCTTGGGCAGGCTTGTGGACGTACATAGGTCCAGCTATTGGTTTCGATATCGCCGATCACGCATGTTTTGGAGATGAAAAACAGGTGATCATGATCGCAACTGGTATAGTCTATGACGCCGGCGGGAAGTGTCTACCAGACTGTCCTGGTGACCAAGCGTATCGCTTCGATATTCTTGGATGGTCGTAAAAATGTTCTCTGATATTCGATGAAGCAAGGCACGGTGGTTCACACTGCGGTGACTACGACGTAAGCAAGGGTGGACTCGGTCCAATGTTCCCATTTAACATCTAGCAGTGAGAAAAAAGATGGTCTGCGAAATGAAAGGCAAGTTTAGATCCGTGGCCAACAGAAGAGTCCTGGATTACCTCGGACTACTGTGCACAAGACACCTTYACGCGAGCAAGTGCGCTGGCCGTGCTGACTGGACGGTGCATCGTCGAAGATGGTGGTGACGAATGGAGGCCGTGTGATTCGAGAATTCCTGTGATTTGATTAGCCTTTTTCGAGGAGGAGGACGCGCTCAGGGATGAGGGATTTGGGGAGGAAAACAAATGGCAAAGTGGCACCGTAGAAAAAAGGCCCCCAATTCGGCAGCTGTTAGGGAAATGCATATAGGCGCCCAAGCGGCCACACTGCATTCCATTTATATTGTCTCGGGTTTTAAATATACGAGCAATCCACTTTGGTTTTCCTCCCATCCTCTGCCTCGACCCCGTCGCCCTCTCTCTCTCCTTCACCACCACCACCACCGCTGCCATGCCCTCCGCCGGCGACCTCCTCAAGAAAAAGAGAATTGCAGTCTTGGGCTCCCGTTCAGTCGGTCAGTCGCCCCCGTCCTCCTATCCCTGCACGTCATATGCCTTTCGTACTAATGACCCCCAAGGCAAGTCCTCTCTCGTCGTGCAGTTCATCGAGAACCATTTCGTCGAGGCATACTACCCCACCATCGAGACGAACTTCTCAAAGTCCATCAAACTCAACGGCGTCGAGTACGACTGCGACATCATAGATACCGCAGGCCAGGCAAGTCCGGAGTCTCGTTTCCATGAAGACCTTCCCACTAAAGCTCTCTTTCAGGACGAGTACTCGATTCTCAATGCCAAACACGCTATCGGCATACATGGCTTTGTGCTCGTCTACTCGGTAGCTTCAAGAAACTCTTTCAACATGATAGATATCATATACGACAAGATCATCGACTTTTGCGGCGTCGAGGACATTCCTTGCGTAGTTGTGGGCTCCAAGTCTGACCTGAAGTCAAGGTGTGTGTCTTGCTTCATAACCAGGCGTGGCGTCGTCGTCGCTAGACCACAGACGCCCTCTGGCTTTGATTCCTTTCCCTTGCATCCTGAATACCATCTCACAGTATTGGTAACAGACAAGTCCAGCCTAATGAAGGCGAAGAGCTCGCTAAGAAGCATGGGGCCGCCTGGCTGGAAACTAGCGCAAAGAATAACGTCAACGTTGGTTCGTACCCTGGCTTAGCGTCTAGTCGAGCCACTAACTCCAGATGTCCCTTTCAGCCAAAGTCTTTGAGCTGTGTCTCGGAGAAATTGAAAAACGTTCCCCGTCGACTTCGCAATCCGAGCCTCAAAAGGGCGGCTGCATCATCATGTAGATTCCGCGCCCGCCAACCGTGTCGCCCTTACTTTCTTCGGTCTCCAACCCTGATTTTCCGTCGCTATCAGTCATTCTTCCCGCTGCATCATCAACTCAATATCGCGCCACTATTTGCATCACACTAGACTTCTCTTCTTCTCCCTTGACACGCCGTATGGTTCCGGCCAACCGCCTTACGCGTCTTCACGGAAGTTGTACAACATATCTCCCCCTCTCCTCCTCTCGTGTCACTTCCTAATTTATTGATATCATAACTCCACCCTGGTGTAATCTCGTGGCTCCGTTTGTACATTTCTTCTCAGGCAGGCGTCGCATGGGGACGTTTGGTTGGTTGGAACCAACATAGACATTGACTTTGATATACAGTTTCTTTCATATATACAAATAAGCCCTCTTACCTCCGCTGCATTTGTTTTATCCCCGCCCTCAATTGGTCAGGCTGTCCCATCCCCTAGGTACCGAACCTTGATTTTCCTGCCATGCAAACCCTTGGCCGTGATAGTCTGAGGGTCGTCGGGCACAAGATCAATGGCCTGATCACCCCATTGGACATCCTCACCCTCTACGTCAAGTATGATCCCTTTCACAGGCCGCGAAGATGACAACTCCACAACCTCGCCACCCGAAGAAGCCGTGGCTTTGAACCCTACTTCTTCGATGGAGGGAAAGTTGATATACTTGAATGGTTCGGGCCTGGGGGTGGAACGATTCAGCCGGGAATTCCTACACGACTCGGTGCCGATGAAGCGATTCTCTACTCACCAGTTAGCATAGCGCGCGAGGACAGTACCGTCGGTGTCGAGCAGCCTGGCCGATACAATGATCGTTTTAGGAACATCGCTCAACTTTGTCCTCTTTGGTAGACCTGCAAGCTCGCCTCGGTAAAGCTCGGTGCTCGCATTCGGCTCCAGCGTAACTTCTTTTGACCACTTGTCCCTCCAGTCCGAGTGCAGATCGAAAGAAGTGACCTCAAGGCTGGCTTTCTTCTCGCTAAGAGAGCTGTTGGTTGCCCAGATCTCGAAGATGGTCTCAATGGTGAATATTGCCGCCGATGTATCGTCCGGATAGGTCTTGTATTCTTTGCGAGTAAGGCCCACAGTGAATGCACGGAGCTCTCGGGCTATGCTAAAGAAGGCAGGCTTTGGCCGCACGAAGTAATCGGCAATAGCCCACGATGTTACTGGCCAGCAGTCGTTGATCTACGCAGTGGCGCTTTGAGCTTGTATTCGAGAAGGGGCAGTGATTTTTTTACCTGCCACACGAGGGCCCCAGAAGTATACTCCTTGCCAGGTCCCTTCCAGTTTCTCCTCCACAGCCGATACGCCGACGCCAGAGTTTCAGCTTGCATGATCTGTGTGTAGTACACGTAGCTACAAATACCATGAGAACATCGTTAAAACCGCCATAGGTACGCAACGAACCTTTCCATGTCGAACGCATGCTTGAAGTTCTCCATCAGATAAAGCTACCGGAGGTTGTGAGTGAAGAAACTTTATTGGGAAGCTTAGTTTACGAACTTCCAAACGACGTTCGAAACCATCTGCTTTATTGTGGTTGCAATTGGTTCTGGGGGTGGTGTTCCCATCAAGTTCCTGGATTCGTGAGCGACCAAACGCACCTTGACTGGGGGAATCTTTCAGACTTGTCCTCTCCAATCCAATAGTCGACTGTCCGAATATTTGGATACCCCTGCCTAGAGAAAGCGCATATAGGTACCTCTCAAACGGATGTGGGATATCGAAGCACTTACATTCCAAACTCGGAAACAAAGCGGCCGGCTAAGATGTCCCAATTGTGCCATGGCTCTTGGGTACCATGCCAAACGTTCCCTACAGACGCGTCTCATCACGAAACAATTGCGAATCGATGGTGCAATACATACATTGGTGAATGTCCCCCAAGGTTCTGTCAGTTGTAGGCTTTCCCTGACCACTGTAAGGAGAGGCGCGGTGATAGTATATTGTACTATGCTTCTCCACAACTTCTGGTAGAATCTGCACAAAACATCCGGTGGGTAACGACATCCGACGGCCGAATAACAACGAAAAGCTTACTCGTTCGTATATGTATCTAGCGGGGAAATTCGTCTTCCTGAAGTCCGAGGTTTCGTCTGAATAGTCAAGTTCAAGATTCAATGATTCCGCAACTTGATAATCTGCACGGGCCGGTAATTAGTTTGATGAACAGGAATAAGGGTCGACGAGATAGGACACCTTCATTGTTTCCGGCTAATAATGAACAAGCGCTATGAGGAAACCAGCACGTTGATCAATCGATCGCCAACGCACCGAAGATGACGACGGAAGGGTGGTGGCGCAGACGCTTGACATTTTGCTCGGCCTCTTCACGGACAGATTCAACGAATGCATCATGGGCCGGGTACTGAGACCGAGAAACGTGTTAGTATTCAAACCCTAGCTAGATGACGGACAGCGCACCTGGCCGCACCCAAACATGAAGTCTTGCCAAACAAGCACTAGTTTGGATGGTCAGAAAAAACGGACGTATTTTGAAAGTTGCCTGTTTCTTACATCCCAACTCTAAGAAAGTGGGTAAGTATCAATGAACTTTTGAAACCGCCAAAACTCACCGTCACAGATATTGTAGAAGTCATCGGCTTCGTAGATACCGCCGCCCCAGACTCGAACCATGTTTTGGTTACCATCGACCATTAATTGGAGCCATGAACGATAGCGTTGTTCTGTCATCCTAATCCAACGATATAGCACGCGAAGCAAGGGATTGGAGATGACCTTACGTGGTGAGGAACGAGTCGGCTGGAATCCAATTGGAGCCTAACAAGACGGCAAGGTTAGACACAGTTCAACGGTGTCAGAGTGTGTGCATACCTCCACAGAACACGGGAATATTATTGACTTCGAAGTAGAAACTGAGTCCATCCTGATCGACCAGTTTATTCTGCACAATTCGTACTCTGCGGAATGAAGTTTTTTGGCTGGCAGAAGCAAGTATTTGGCCACTCTGTGGTACACACATAAGTAAGGCTTCCGTCTCGTTTTTAGACTAGGAAGAACCTACCTGATCTTTCACCTGCACGTCTACAGAGTAGATAGGTTGCTGGCCGTGCCCCACTGGAAACCATAAATCGAGGTCGCCCGCTTTGAAAGAGAAGTGCGAGGATGCAATCCCATCCTCAACCGGAGTGCCAGTCAGCTCCGTAAGAACGCTTCCGTCGGGCTTTGTGATGACAACAGAACTTTGGTAGCCTTTTGCCTCTGAGATGGATACAGTAACATCAACTTGGGTATCGAGGCTTTCCGAGACGGATGAATTGATGAGTACGTTCGTTATCCTGACGTCGTACGTATGGAGGCGAATCGGCTTCCATGGTCCAACGGTCATCAATATTGGGCCTGTTGCCAGTGATGAGTTACAATTCTATTGTCCAGCATTGCGACTAACCCCAGTCCCAGCCGTAGCTAATTACCAATAAATCAGAATCCAACAAATAAATGCCAGGGAGATGGGAAAGGACTTACTTGTATTGTGCTTTGCGGACATAAAGCCGGCTAGAATCGCCATTCCAAAGGTTCAGTTTGCCGTACTTCTTCTCTAACTCACGGCCCTAGCGAGGAGAAGTCAGTTTAATCGTGATGCAATGGCAAGGGTGATATCACACCCTCTTGAACGCGTTATCAAACTCAATCGACAAGGTGTTGGATCCAACTTTGAGCAAAGATTTCGCGGAAACACGGTACGCTATGAATTGATTGTCCGTGCTAGCGTAGATGCCATTTCAGATTGGGACAAAAAGTCGGGTCACCTAACTTACTCTAGCACTTTCGTGTCGTTCTGGACAAGCAAATGTCAGCAACAGACGTAGCCAATTGGGGTTGGGGTGGAACCAACCAAGTATACGGTTGCATAGGTGTCAAGTCCGTCAAAGACAAGATCAGCGTGAGAGGCGCTGTATTCTGACTCAGTAACTTTGAAGGTTGTCTTGAACGCCCAACGACTCTCCCCAACCCCTTGTCATCGTATTAGAATCGAATTTAGTATGATGAATGAGCGATCAAGTCCACGCACATTGAACATCCCACTCATGCAAGCCAATAAACTACGCTCGCGAAGTCATTTCAAGCGGCAATTCTTCAGCGACATAGAACTCACAGGATCGGGGATTTTCTTCAACTTCAACAACTCGACATGCACAGTTGTAGGGAACGAGGAGACATCAATCCATTCACCTTCTTTAGTACCCTCTCCGCCGCCTATCTGGGTAAAGCTCCAACCCGACGAGATCGATTTGAGTGTCATCGGTGTGAGACGGCCAAAGAGCAAATGTGGGAGGACACGCTGGAATCAGTGCGGGAAAAATGCGCTTTCTATATATCTGGGATATCGACTCTCGGAGTGGATATCGCTGAGAGGATCCATCCCTTGGGTAACATGGCATCGAATCAGCCGTGGTCCGTCGATAGAGGAAAGTGGGAAGAATTGACCGAGGTTTACCCGCATTCCTAAACTGACCTGAAGCCAACTTCAAGCTTCATGTACAGACTGCCACGCAGGTGAAGTTTGGGTGAAGTCCTCCGGGAAAAAATTGGGTGGTTAGCCAATGGTTCGCACGACGCACTCATATATGAGATTCGAATCCGTAGTATTTTACACTGTACTCTATAGGATGTACTTGAATTGCCTGACTCCCGTTTCCTCCTCCTTTTCCTCCGCTCGTTTGTTCAAGAATGTCAAATGCTGTCGGAAAGCAAAGCACATGATGATGGTCAAAGCATTTGTTGAGATGCAAATGGCGTAGGAGTAACGGTAAGTCGGACCCCATCCACTTGGCCAGACGTATCTGACGACCATCCATGAGTTCGCAGATACTACGGATATAGAGAGGGTAGGGACGTACGAGCCTGCGATGTTACCTAACTGAGAGAAAGCGTTGATGAAAGCAAGCGATACAGCGCGCTTGGAAGCCGGCCGAGCGAAGGTGTTGCTGATCCAAGCAAGGAAGGAGATAAAGCCAGCGTAGGACTGCGCCATCAGAAATCTAACAAGTCACGCTGTCAGCATCGTCAAGATTTCAAGTGGATATGGAAGGCTCCGCTCACAGAGATACATATCGTGCGGCAGTATTCATGGTAGAAATTGCGATGACAAACCCGACGAGTCCAAAGAATAGTGGCACGACAATATGCCAGCAACGCTCCCCAGTATGGTCGGAGTGCCTATGGGTGGAAAAGTATTATGGTGAATACCACAAGCTCGGACGCGAAACGTGTTCACCTTGAGTTGAGCAAAGCGACGATCGTTGCAAAGATCCAGGGTGGCGCACAGAGAAGCAAAGTCCGGGTACGATCATAGCCCAAAGTCGCACTCAATGTCGGGAAGAACGCATTGAAAGACAATGAAACGACCATGCTCGTCAACGCAAGCGCCATCCACCACACCTTCCAGTCAGTGAAGGTCAGATACAGCCCGGAATGTTGTGACAAGAAGCCAGTATCGTCATGCTTGGTGGTTGTGGTGTCCACGGTCGACTGCTCGGCGAGTCCAGTATCTTCGACTACCCGTTTCTTGGCAAGCGCGATCTCTTCCGGGGAGAGCCAGCTCGAAGATGTTTCGGGGAAGTCGGGGAGGATGAAGATAGCACATATAGCTACGAATACGGTCATAGCGCCTTCGATGTAGAAGAGCCATCTGAGACACAAGAAATTGCAACGATCAGCGTGAATGCTTCTCCATAGACCATTACTACTGACCTCCATGCGGCGTGGCCTAGCTTTCCCTCCATCGTATCAAGAATCCCAGATGCAATCAAGGCACCGAATGCATTGGATAATAGACTTCCGCACGACAAAATAGCAGTGCGAAGAGATAGCTCGCTTCGCTTGTACCATTTACTGAGTAGGAAGAGCGCACCCTATCAGGTCTTCGGTCAGCATTAATAAAAGGTCTGGATCAAAATTGTTTACAGGGAAGAATGCAGCCTAATGAAAAGATATTGAACTATGAGTCGTATGTTACATGGATTACTGAGAGTCACTGACCTCGACAAATCCCAGGAAAAAGCGAGTTAGCAGTGCTCCGACAAAGCTGGAGTGACGTTAGTCAAGTAGTGTGAGCGGCAATGAACAGGGACCACACTCTGTCGTGATGCCTTTATGAAAGGTCAAGAAAGGGTGCAGAACAAGGGAGAAAAGGCATGTCATACCAGTAAGGATTGACAATACACCCCAGATCGCCATGCAGACAGGGAGGTAGATTGACGGCTTCCCGATGTAGTTCAAGAACATGTTTCTAGAAGAAGTTATCAGCTACAGGAAACACCCAGATGCTGATTCGACTTGATACTTACGAAGGCACCTGCATGATGATGTATCCGACATAAAGAATGGAAAGGATGGTGGCGAACTGGGTGCCTTCTAGACCTAAATCCTTCTCAAACCCTCGTAGTCGAGCAGCTCTGAGAGAGTTTGTGCATGATCAGCCGGGGCGTAACTAGAGAGACACCAGCGTGTCACTTACGCAGCATTGTTCCGATCAATCTGTAGCATTTTCTAGTGTGAATGACAACGCCCGATATATGGGCAGGAAGAACTCACGTAGTTGAGGATATAGATGATGATCTAAGTAAGGCACGAAATGTCAGCCAGCTAGACGAGATTTAGACTTCTCTCATACCAAAATGAACATTCGCAAGTCGAGCTTGAATAGAAGCTTCTTTTCGAGAGTCTTACGAGCTTCAGGCCCCCCGAATTCAGCATCATTGTTCTCGAGGCTAGGCACCTCCAGAGAGCCAACTTCTTCTTGAGCTTTCAATGAGGTAGACATGAGTGAAGATGTAGAGTCCGCCTTGCGCTTCAGATCGTCGGGCAGAGAGAAGACTCACTGGGAAAGGTCGGAAGCCTATTTAAAACGACAGGCTCATTGGAAGCCAATAGCGGCTCTTCTTCCTCAAGTTCACGGCTATTGGAGGTCCCACCGGCATAACTGACCATGCGGTTGAGAAGACTATGTTCTCGGATAAGCAGTAGATGGAGAAAGGCAAGGTAATAGACGGTGGGGTGGGTCGGTGTGAAAGGAGGAAGTAAAGCGGAGTAGTAAGCGGGCCGGAAATATCTTGCTTTCCAACCACCACCATGTCTGGCGCTACCGCTGTTCTCTATCCCTCTCGTACCCCTGAAACATATCATAGAATCGTCTCTCCGACGCTCACGATCCCGAAAGATACTCAGCATCCTATTCCAGTGGGACTTTTAGCTTGCCAGCGTACGGTCTAGCCCAATAACTTGACTCGCATTACGGCACTTCGTGCTCATGGTCACATCTCAGGCGACCCATTGCTACGCGAGCTGTCGACTAAGGTCATCAATTGTAAAATTTCGCAACCTGCTGCCCCACCCCCCGGCAAGAAGACAAAGAAAGCTGTTATTGCCCCGACATTACCCCAAGGTCCAATATTAGAACTTGTGCTTCATGACACGGTGATTTTCCCCGAAGGTGGGGGACAGCCAACCGATACAGGCATCATCGTCGATCTCGAAGGCAAGAGTTGGCCAGTACTTCAGTGCAAAAGACACGGTGGCCACGCCGTTCATTACGTTCAAATCGACTCTTCACTGAGTGTCGACGATGCATTGCTTCGGTTTACACCAGGGACCACTGTCACATCGGCTCTTACCCAGGCGGATTTCGACCGCCGCTACGATCATGTGCGTCGTGCTCTGGTAAAAACGAGACCTGTCCATCTCATCCAACCGTAGATGTCAATGCACACTTCGCAACATCTTCTGTCTGCCCTACTTGAAACTGAACTTAATCTTCCGACGTTATCATGGTCCTTGACCGCATATCCTGCTCCTTGCTATGTGGAGCTACCCCGCGGCATGAACACAGAAGAAATATTATCTATCCAGGAAAAAGCAAACCGCCTAGTCTTTGAAGGCAGGAAAGTACATATTGAGGTAGCTGAACTTGAAAAATCGCAGGAAACAAGCGTACCTGTCCTTGGGGACGGTCGGTCGGTAGGAAAGGCGCTTCCCGAAGATTATACGGGTGGAGTCAAGAGAGTTGTTGTGATTGACGGTGTAGATCGCAATCCGTAAGTCGGGACCATCTGTTGCTTCGATCATCCGTGTCACCCCACTCCTGTGCTCATCAGAGCGTGGAGGTGGACGATCGTTGCCTCATATAAGAACCTCTTCTCAACTCTCAATCTACAGATGCTGCGGCACTCATATGCCTAGCTTGCATACCCTGCAGCTATTCATCCTACCCCATACCGAAGCACTTGCACGCTCGGCCACTACCACAGCTCGCTTGTACTTCCTCTGTGGACCCCGTTTAATCTCACATCTTACTTCCACGCACTCTCTGCTGATGTCTACGGCCTCCACCATGAGCTGTGGTGCTCCCCTTGTCCCCGAACGTGTATCACAGGTCGTTGATGAGCGCAAACGAGCTGAAAAGCGAGTGGATGCTCTTGAAGCCGAGTTGGCGAACTTTGTAGCTTCCAAGCTTGCCTCAGAAATTGTGACAGGAGAGCTTTTTAAGAAGAGGGTCCATCGCAATGACGATTCAGCGAATCCCCTTGGTTTCCTCAACGCCATATCTATGGCGTTTACAGCCGCGGTGCCCCCAGGCTCGCCCTACCTCTGCGTACTCTCATCCTCCCCTTCTTCACCCACTCCCACGAGCTCTATCGTCGTTCTAATTACTGGGTCGAATGATGATCTAGTGAAGAAGGTTGCGGAATCTATCAAGGGGAAGGTTGGAGTGAAAGGTGGAGGAAAAGGCAGTCGATGGAGCGGCAAGTACATTGGTGTCTGGAAGGAGGATGCACAAGGATCTGCTGTAGATGAGTTGTTGAAGAGTGTATCTTTCGAAGGTAGTCAATAATTTTGATTCTCGTTCTTAGAGAGGCTTGAAATCTGCAGCTGTCTACACCAGGAAGCCAGGCACGCGATGTCATAAACATGCTGACGCGTTGCTGACGAGCTTGTCATCAAAATTACGAGTGCTTACACCTACATGTCAACCAAGACCATTGATATGACGCGACTACAAAAACCACTGAAAATGCGACCATCGTCCAACAATTCCCTCTGCTTCACCTTTCTGGCTTCTCTCGACTCCAAAATCATCGTATCCAACCATGTCCCACAAAAAANGATGACAACAGGAAGAACGTCGTCATCGTCGGTGGAGGCGGTGGAGGCCATCTTATCGCTCGTCTTCTGAGTTTGAAGCTCAATCCCGCAACCCATAACCTCATTCTCATCGACCCAAGACCCTACCGCATCTTACTTCCTGCTTCTCTGCGCCTCGTCACTTCCGCTGCCGACAAACTCGAAGAAACTATATTGCTGCCATATGAAAAGGTCTTTGACAAAGGGAACGGAAACTTTATCCAAGGCAAAGTCACTTCTATCCACCAGGGAGAGGGGAAAGGCGGAAGCGTGGTTTTGGGGAATGGAGAAACGATTGAATACGAATATCTGATTTTATCCCCGGGAAACATTTGGGAAGGGCCGAGCAATTTCCCGGAAGATGCGGACGACTTCGCTGCTTTCTTGAAAAACATGCGGAACCAAATCAAGGAAGCCAACGATATCGTCCTTATAGGAGGTGGTGCTGTTGGTATTGGTGAGCGCCGAGCATCACTCCCGTCTGATCGCAACTTATTGAACAAAACTAGAATTTGCTGGGGAAATCAAGGAGTTCTACCCTGTGAGTGCCAGGCTTGTGGTCTTTTGCAAAGATCGAACTCTCATTCCAATTCATTCTTTTCATAGAACAAGAATGTTACCATTGTACATGGTGGAAGCCACCTGCTCAACGACGCGTATCCCGACAAGTTTCGCCTCGCGATCGAGACCCGTTTACCCAAGCGAGGTATCAACGTGGTCTTGAAGGATTTCGTCGACGAAGTCCCTTCAGGGACTTTCACCAACGTGACGACACGGTCTGGAAAAACGATCAAGGCTGACACCGTTGTAAGTTTCTATTTTCGCTTCGGAATGGTCTCCAAGTCCTGATGAACCAATGTCTGTAGTTTAAGACGTCTGGCAGTCGACCGAACACCAAGTTCATTGACTCTCTTGGTACTGATATCTTGACATCATTCGGACAAGTGAAAGTCAGACCAACGCTTCAGCTCGTATCGCACGATAATATATACGCTGCTGGAGACGTGCTTGAATGGAAAGAGCAGAAGCAACTTGCGAAAGCCAACAACCACGCCGCCGTGATCGTCGACAACATCCTGGCTTCTATCAATGGACGTTCGCCTAGTAAGGAGTACCAGGGGTCGATCGAGATGATTGTCATCACTCTTGGGAAGGTGAGTTCCCCAGTCGTCTCGGTGACGCGCGCCCTCATCCATATCTAACAGACTGGCGGTGTCGGTTACTTGGGAGTACTCTGGGGCATCGTGCTTGGTGACTGGTTTGCAAGACTCATCAAATCGAGGACGCTTTTGGTTTCTATGACGAGGAGTTCACTTGGTTATTAACTTCAATCTCTTCTTCTTCATTGGGTTGTTCGTGTGTCCTCATTTCCCTTCGATGATTCATTTCTTTCAAAGTCCCATCAATCTAAGTTCCAAGCAACCGTGATGGTCCTTCAGGTGGTTCAGGCTCAGTCACCTCCAAGAGGGAATTCCCATGGAAAACGGTGCAGCACGAATCGATTCGGATCGAAATAACATGGCAGTAAGTACTATGCATGATGACAATATGGCTACATCAAGAACGAAGATACAGAAACCCAAGGAACTAAAGATGACATTGTAGCGACACTACAAGAAAAGATGCCGCATATAAATACGAACACAAAAATGGCAATGCTCTGACGAAGAAAACTATGACGGAAGCCATGACAAGCGTAGTGGTGATGAACGAAGAGGGGATGTGGTTGAATGTCGAACAGCCTCCCGCGACCTCGCATCTACCGCATCAACCCAATGGTCGTCAGTGGGATTGTTCAGGGCCTCCCGAAAGGCCTCTGTATCTTCAATGTATTCTTCGGCATCGTAGTCCTCGCCCTCATCGTAATCCTCACCCCCATCGTAATCCTCGTCACCATCCTCAATGGAAGATAAGGGTGCCCAGAGGTCCTCTTCTTCGTCCATATTGACATCCCACGTTATAGGACCCCAGAGGAGCTCATCGTCCATGTCTGAGTCGCTATCATCTTGCGGGCGATCAACTTCAACCTCAATGCCAATGGGAGTGTCATTGAACCACAGACGACTACGTGACCATCGTCGGGTGATCCTGACGGGTCGCGCATCATAGGAATGTCGGAATTGGTGAGGGTGTAAATCAAGGAAGACGTCGCGGCATGTGGGGCAACTTCCTTTCTGTCAAGGAGTGGCATGATCAGTAAGGGTGACAACTAGAGTCGATAAGGAGACATACCTGACGGCGCATCCACTGAGCGAGGCTAGTACACCGGTTCAGCAAAGAGAAATCATGACTTCGCAAACTGGGGCCACTCACTCTTTCCGACAGAATATATGGCCACATTGTCCCAGCCGTGTGACACCCACTTCACTCTCTGTTTCATGCACGGCCTTCTCGTTGGGCTGCTTCTCATTCAAAGCAACTTCAGCTTCATCTTCAGGGTCATTTGCAATTGCAGGCGATTGGTCGTCAGCCCCTGCAAGGATCGTCGCGAACGGAACGAAACATATCGGACAACAGTCTTTGCTGGCTTCTTTCAAGTCATCAAGGGTGAGATACGGGAGATTCTGGATGGCAAGGTTTATGCGGGAAGGGAGGAGGCCTTCGAAGGGAGGCAAATCTGCCATTTCAGGCGCAAGGAGAGTGAGAAGGAGGAAGGAATGGGGGTAAGGAGGAAAGAAGAGGGCCTCAGCAGGGTGGAAATGAGGCGGCGGTCAAGATATCGAAGGATTACATACGTCTTGCAATCACTCGCCGTATATATATCAGCGCTTGTTCAGGAAGTGATCCATCCGAGTGTTTTCTTTCTTCCGTTCAATAAATAGATGACTGCGGTGCGAAGTGGTTCTCATTGTGCCCACAGCCTGATCCGGCCTGTTTGATCGTAAACTCCAGAGTCAGGGGTATGCTCTGACTCGTACTCAACGCCGATGCCATGGAATGGAGAGAAATAGGTGGTACACTTGTTAAGCTATACAATAAACTTGGGGGATACATGGGGAATGAAAAATATAATGAGGAAACAGTGAATAGTATGGGCTATAGTCTGGGTAATGTACTGACGTTCGCACCCATCTACTTATCATTAGCATTGTCTTCGGGCACATTGTCTGAATATAAAGGGGTATCTTCTCCAGCGACGGTGATCGAGACTGCGAAAAGGAGACCTATGTATTAGTAAAGCTCGGAGGAGTGAAGAATGAAACGTACTATCATCGTCCATAATTTCGTCCACGGGGTATCCTAGGTCCATTTCAGAGGAAGTGTCGCCCTCACTTAGCCCCATATCGTCGTCCAGATACTCCTCACCACACTCGTCAACGGACTCGTCGTCGTACTCGCCTTCAGACTCATAGACCTCCTCGCATTCTATCGGGTCCCCTTCTTCATATTCATCATCTCCGTCAGCCCACAACTCGTCCATCTCCATGTCCATCTCAAGCTCGGTGTCGAATTCGGAGAGACCATCGGTATCATGTACGTCATCATCAGGAACGTATTCTCCTCCATCAGAGGATTCGTCGTCAGAGTCACTTATGGGTCGGACGTCCAGGAAAATATGTCGACAAGTGGGGCAGCTCCCATGCTAGATGGCCATTAAGCAACGCTGGATAGGCTGCTAAACTCTAGAAGAGATACGCACAAGACCTCGTATCCACGCTATGAGACTATAAAAACATGAGGAGACGATCTTATCAAAGGGCAATTGCGTCGTACTCACTCTTTCCTACAAAAGATATGTCCGCAGGCTGTGAGTTTGGTGACACCCGATTCGTCACCTTCGTTTCCTAGAGGACCAGTGCATTTGCATCTCAGAAATCAATCTGGTTATTAAATTCGCAATACGCACCTTCTTCAGCTAAGATGGTGGTAAACGGCACGAGGCAAATCGCGCAGTTGTCCTCAAGACTTGCATYCAAGTCTTTGCTTGATAAATACGGTAGAGTCCTTATAACAGCATTTGCTTGGTCTCTTGGGGAGAGTAAGGCGAGGTCGATATCATCATCCAGCRTGGACATGGAGGTTGAGAGGTAACTCACAATCAGCGTAAATACGAAACAACAACACGCTTGGGCGTCGCGTGTATCACGTGGAACTCACAGACCGATGAGCGTCTACGACCCTCTTCTCCACCACAACGACCATGGTCAACTTTTCCACTTTCCTCACTCAACTCAGCGATGCGATAAATGCAGAGAACGGYCCAAACTTGGCGTATCTTYTACGCCCAACGGGACCCCATGGAAACGACCTCTCGAAAGAGTTCAGAAACAATGCAACGGTATGACTTCCTGCGCACAGACTGCTATTTGTGCATCTGACGAGGGCTTCAGTAGGCCGCCACGCTGCGCGGATACAAAGGCAGCATTATAAGTCCTTGGGATGACATTGCGATTCAATACGTGCTCGTTTGTACGCATAGGATCAAAGGCCGACATACCGATGCGTTCAAGGACCAACTACAACTCTTAACGTTGGTATCATTGTRGTATCTGACTGCAAAGCTATGCTCAACCGAATACTCTAGTCACTTTCTCAAATATTTCTCCGCCAACACAGGCTGGACGCTGCCAGCTTTGTTTTCAATCCTGCGAGACCTTCGTGACCTTGCGGCCAATGTACGTTTGTTTTCCGCGAGTYTTAATGTAGTCKMTGCTCACCATCGTGCTTGATAGGCAGATACATACGCTAAATGCAATAATCAACCCGCCCTCTGCCTCGAAGAGACGGCTAGGGCGATCGTTCCGGCATTCACGAACTGCATYGGAGACCGGTAAGTGTTTATATCATTTTACCACATTTAACTGACTTAGCCCCTTGAAAGTGTGTCACCTCCCTCTGAGTCCAGGAGATGGGGCGTATACTATGTCGTTGGCCTCATCTTCAAGTCGTATTTCCGGGTGAGTCATTCCGTTCGCATTCCGTTGAAACCCACCGTTGAGAACGGAGCCCTTTAGGTCAAACGTATATCACTCACCAAAAACATTCTGAGAGCATTGGAAGCGAACACCGATGTTCCTCCATTATCTGCATTCCCTAAGTCGCACCAAGTAAGATCGTTTTCAACCAACTATGAATTYGACCTGAAGTGCGCTAGGTCACCTATCGGTACTACCTAGGGATGATACATTTCCTCAACGAACAGTACCCCAAGGTCAGYTCGATTGAGGTGGATCCAGTCATCCTCTCGCCGCTCACCCGGCTTTGTCTAGGCTGAACAAGAGCTGACGATGGCTTTCTACCAATGTCATTTGATGGCCCAGACAAATCAAGAGTGCGTTTTGTATGCGACTATCCAACACTAGACTCACACGATGCTGTAGACGCATCTTGACTTACCTCTTGCCTCTGAGGATCTTGCGAGGTCATTTACCAACAGACGAGCTGTTGAATCGTTTCCCTGCACTAAAAGAGCTGTATACGCCTTTCATCTCTTCGATYCGCGCTGGCGATGTGATGGCGTTTGATACCGCTTTGGATCATTGGGAACATCGACTGCTAGAGCTAAATCTTTGGCTCACYCTKGAAAGAGCGAGGGAGCTGTGTATTCGCTGTCTGTTCAGRAGAGTGTGAGTTGCGTCGCGTATTTTCGGCAGTGTCGTTTCCTGACTTCGTAATGCAGATGGGTGGTCGCTGAGAAAGGCTCGCGCGTCCCAATATCGATGTTTCACTCTTCGCTCAAGGTATCTGGCGTCGATGTCTCCCTCGAAGAAGCCGAATGTTACGTCGCAAACATGATTTACAAAGGGTACATGAGAGGTTATATTAGCCATGAGAAGCAGATGGTCGTCTTGGCCAATGTCAATGCTTTCCCCCGCGTTGCTGACCGACCCTCACCATTGAGTTAGGTGTAGCTTTTCTTTCATGTAAAAAGTAGTGTATAGATAACACATGCCATCGCAACGAACATGTTCAACAGCTTGGTGTTGAWATACTACACYGCCTTTTCTAAGATCGACAATCTTCCTTTCGTCATGGAGGCTGCTTTCCAGCTTACACTGCCTTTGTGCCGAGAGACGAAGTGCCGCTTTCCTGTTCGATCGNNCTCTCTATTCTTCCCCACTCTCTACGGTGCCTCAGCGCTTCCGACGTGTATCGCCGCGCTGGCCCAACATGTTTATTTAAATAAGAAGAGTCGGTGATGTTTCACCCGCTCACTTTTTCCCTTCAACCACCACAGGYGATCCATCATCGAGCGCGTTTGCCAAGCCCTGATCTAACAGGCNTCAAACTCCAAKAACAAAATCGACTATCAGCCAGCTTTCGACTCTTGGCTGAAAACCTTCAATTAGTTTATGGGAAACTCTTCTTCCTCCAGTAAAGCTGCTCAAAATGCTGTAGACTTTGAAGGGATKYCAGGGGGAGGMCCTMCKTCGCCACTCAATCGGATRTCTAGTAGGGTATCTCTGAATCGACRCCTCCCGWCACGGMGGAGTGCTCAGGACGAYATTTCTGTTGCAGCCACGTCGCTKGCCGTTCCTCCCGCTCAACATCGGCGCACTMRGTCAGTTGATCCGGAYTCACTGGAGCCTCCGCCTCCGTATTCAAGAACAGCACCTTCCTCGCAYWCTCAACGGCGTGCTGAGAGGCCGGTGACATCTCCTRCATCCAATAAYTCAACTTCGTCAC
>JAPEVF010000183.1:0-76635 GCA_029747585.1 Pleurotus djamor | reverse complement strand
CTTCACCGCTTTCTTAACACCGGACAGCATTTGACGGCAATGAGGCGACGAGAGTGACATGACCAAGGTCGGCGTGACGACATAGAACACAATGCTATGCTCAGTCGATGGAAGGTCTCCCACAATGTTAGCTACAATCATGGTTAGGATAAGGTCTGCAAGAAAGAAGAAAGAGAACTCGCCCAAATTCTTCCGAAAAGATTGGTCAAATCGTATGGGTAGCAAGCCATTGCCAGAGGAACCTCCTCTTCCGGGGACGTGCAAGCCCAGATGCTTATCCTATCGGGGGATTCGTTCAGATGTGGATGGGTGAATAGTGCCACTAGAGTGCCAACCTGATATGAAGCCGACAAGTTTTGTAACCAAACTTCAATCCCGCGTGTCTGCGACTCATCCTCTTCTTCGAACAAAACATACGCCGTGATATCCTTCGTCCCTCCTTTTGGTCCAACAGCCAACTTCTCCCAGAAGCGAATCACGGTAGGGAGCACTTCCACGACAGCCTCATTCTTGCTAACCACTACTGAAGGCATATCTGCCAGGCGTAAAGAAGTCGACGCAGAATCAGAGCCTAGAAAGCATCAAGCTACTTAACCAGTGAGCTATTAAATGAAACTGACCTATACCCCAAAGGTTTTGAAGATCTAACGGTGTCTGCAAAGACGTGATTTCGGACAGAAGGCGAAAGACGTAGTTGATGTCAGCATGCCAGGGATCAGCACGCTGTGCCTGTCCGTTGGTTTCATCGGTAGCAAACCATGCATCAGCCCAAATACTGTTCTCTACCACTTCCTTCGATATCATCACAGCAGCTGCTTCCAAAGACTTCGATTTCTCGCTAGCTGCGCCCAACGCCGCGGCAGGAGACACAGGCGTAGGTGCAAACATTGGTCCAGAAACGGTAGAGATGTTCGTCGGTGCCACAACCATATTCGGAGGTCGTAGAGGTGTGGAGAGCGGCAGGAGATGTGAATGGTGGAACTGAGTGTGCAGAAGAGAAGGCCCCAAAGGAAGATACGAGGGAGGGGGTGTTGAGGGTCGTGTGACTAGCGGACTATTGGTTTCCTCAACATCTCCAGGATCTGACTCGACCTCAGACTCCGGCTCCTCCGTATCATATTTGACTTCCCACTCGTCATCAAACGACGTCGTCGAAGACCGCCTGACAGCATGCTGTGAGGTGGATTTCCGCTTCACACCTATTAGCTTTCGGACAAGCCCAACCCTGGGATCCGTAGCCTCCTCGTACTTCGACCGTCGCCGTCTGAAGCCAGGTGGTTGATACGACTGATCCGTATCCTCTGATGCAGGGGGAAGCGAGAATTTGCCCATCGTATATTTGCCGTCTGCAAATTTATGGGTGTCAGCGAAAGGGATTGGTCCAAATAAGTCAGAACCATGCTTGGCATCCAATACATCAGCAAGTGACGAGCCAGAATCCTCGATATGGACAACAGGGGTCAAGGGTCCAACATTGCTCATAGGACTTTGTCCAGGGGAAGGGGGAGAAAGCGCTGGTGTAGGTTCTGCATCACCAAAGCGAGGTGTAAAGCCATCCGGCCAGTGCATTTTGAGAGGAGAGTTCGCTTGTGGTGGTCCGGGACCAGAGAAGTTGAGATCACCAAAGGACGGCGGCGACCAACCAAGGCCAAGAGCAGCGGAGCCACCAGCTGGTGCGAGGCCAGAGTTGGTGAGGGGATCGATGACGACTGTGGGGGCGCTCGGGATGATGGTAGGAAGATGTTCATCTATCGGCTTCGACGGTTTGCTGTCAAAGTAGCTGAAGTCGTCTTCCGTGAACGGGTCGTCATAGTCTACCTCCACCCTTTGATAGGTACGCGCCGGAGCGGTGTTCGTGGAAGTCGACTCATTGTTCATGTCCATGTTGAAACTCATACCGAAATCGATGTTCATATCCATGTCTAGAAAATTGTCCCCGGTAGCTTGAATTGGCTCAGACCAACTCATATCGATATTCCCAAACGGATTGAAAGTCGATGTGTCGGCGGGTGCGTTTGAAGAGGAGGGGGTAGGATCAACCGCAGCGGGCTCTTCTGCTGGAGGCAGGACTTCGGGGGTAGCTTCAGGAGCCTGCGGAACGTCTAACATAGCGATGATGGGAACTGGAGGGTGGGTCTGTGGAGGAGAAGGATAGAAGAGTCCATCGTGAGATTCATCATCGTCAGGTGTCGTGGCATCGAACGAGGGAGCGGTAGCGACTGGGACTGTAACGGGTGCTGAGGATGGAGTGGTAGCAGTGATGCTAGCTGAAGATGCATTGGGTGTAGCTCGATGGTTCCCGGGCGAGGCTTGGAGTTCCCTGTCCTTGCGCATCTGATCACGTTGTCGTTCACGTTCCCGTGCGACGTGGCCGACATACTCTCCTACTTCAGCGGCAACTTGCGGGACCTTCTTGGATCGGGTGACCGTAAGGCTACGAAAGGCTCGAAGCGTATCGGAGGTCGGCGAAGATGCAAGAGAGGTGGATAATTGCGACACGTAATAAGGCACGTCGTTTATCGCCTGAGGTTGCAATACATCTGCCGTAGGAGACAGTGCAGCAACCGAAGGGGTCAATGCACCGGGTAGAGGAGAAAATAACCCAGAGCCAAGACCAGACTCAGAGACCGTGCTCGTCGGTTTGACGGGCGGAGGGGAAGGTTGCAATTCTGTCGGGAGCTCTGGAATATGGCTAAGAAGTCGGGGTGACGGATCCAGAGATGCCGCACACAGACTAGTAGGCCAGATGATGGAGAGGCCTTTCTCCTCGCCCTGCTTGTTTTCAACGCTTATCCAAGCGATGACAAAAGCAGGCGAGCCGGTGTGTCTAGATTGCTTATCATCAAGCTGAGGACCTCGCTCCTTGGTTGTACGAGAAGAAGGTATGTCCTTGTCCCAACCTGCAACACCATGGCCAAGGAATGTTTCGTTAAATTGAGATACCAGGCCAGATGTTGGGCCCTTATACGGGGCTAGGAAGTATGCAGGAGTCCCATGAGGTAGCAGGTGTATCGGAGTACCAGCTGGTAGTGGAAGCAGAGAAAGGAGGGGAAGATGGGGGGTAGCCGACAAGAGGGGATGGACGATTAGACGAGCTGGAGATTGGGTAGTTTCAGGCAATAAGGATATTTGAAAAGTACATTGAACAAACGGTCTACAGAAGGTGTCAGGACTCATAGGCACGAGGAAGAAGAGCCAGGTAAACGTGACCTTTGCGCGTGGTATTCCCATTCGGTTCCCCATTCGCCTGGCCGGGTGGGGTGGCTCAATATGATACTATCTTGGAGACGCAAGCTTGTCCTGTTGTTGGAAAGGATGGGGCGGAGAGAGGCTTTGACAAGATCGTCAATAAGTGAATTCCGTACGGCTTGGATGAACTGTGAGTATAAGTACCGCAGGTCCTTGCCATCCAAAGAATGGGACGAGGCGGTATTCAACTGAGGGGAGGATATGTCTCGTGGTCTAAAGGAAATTGGTATTGCGGCTTGAAAAGAAGAGAAAGTTAGCTGCGCATTGCAAATGAAGCAAAGCAAAAGGGTTGGTGCATACGTGCTATGCCGTCAAATCGCATTGCCTGGAAGAGGGCAATCGTGTCGGCGAAGGCATCTGGTGAGACGATGCGGAAGGCATATATTCCCGAGGTCGTCTTGGCCACACGAACATTGGTCAAGTAAGATTCCAGCAATGATGAAGATTGATTTCTGGACAATATGGCACGGCGTGCAAGCTCGAGAGAGTGAACGGGCGCGGTGGCGGCGGTGGATGGGAAGAAAGTGGCTGATATGATGCGGACGTCGTCGGGGAGGATGATGGAGGATGCGAGTAGCTTGTCTGCGACGGTGAGGGCGTGTGGCTGGAGAGCCTTCGAGGCCATTGGCAACAGCGACAAGGGCGCATACGCTGCAGTGGTTGTGTGTCCAAGAAAGGGCCGGCAATAGCCGAAAAGTGATCTCAAAGAACAAATCAAAAAANCTCAACTCAACTCTGCCCTTCTCCTCGTCGTACCCTCACCACAACCATGCAGCCTGCTTCACGCCCAGCCTCAACCTCCACCAAACCAGCCGTCTCCCCGCTGCCCCGTCCCCAGCATCAAGTAAATACGCAGACAAAAGTACTCGACACGATTCACGGAAGAATTCTATGTTTGGCAGACATACGAGGCCACTTGTCAACCCTAAATGACCTCGCGAGGGAGGCAAACGCAAAGGCTATCATCCATACTGGTGACTTTGGCTTCTTTGGTACGTGGTCATTGAAATTATGCCTCGCAAACTGCTTCATTTCGACTCGCACTGCGCAGAATCGTCCAGCCTTGACAGAATAAATGACAGAACTCTGCGACATCTCACAATGTACTCGCCGCTTATTCCATCGGCCCAGCGTACCCATCTTCTCCTCCCAGACAACCCACCCGCCGTCATTCGTTCCACGGTCAACGTATCTCTACTCTCCGAATTCCCTCTCCTCCTGTCTGGCCAAATAAAACTCCAGGTTCCCGTTTTCACCGTGTGGGGAGCATGTGAAGACGTTGTCATTCTCGAAAAATTCCGTTCAGGAACCTACTCTATCGACAATCTCACCGTCCTCGATGAGGCCACCACGCGTTGCCTCGATGTTGGCGGCATCAAACTTCGTCTTCTCGGTCTCGGAGGCGCCCTGGTACCTCACAAAATGTTTGATAATGGAGAGGGAAGCGCAACTATTGCTGGAGGTCAAGGGACGATGTGGACGACTGCACTCCAGATTGGTGAACTCGTAGACACCGCCCAGCGCGTCTTCGACCAATCAGAAACGCGTTTACTCATCACTCATGCCAGCCCTGGTCGCGAGGGCATCATGGCTCAGCTAGCTTTGGTCCTCAAAGCTGATCTAACCATGTCCGCCGGTCTCCACTTCCGTTATGCCACCTCATATAATGAGTTCAGCGTGCAAAGCGATTTCAAAGGCTTCAGAGCCAAGCTTGAGGCTGGTAAGGAAGCCTTTGATAAAGTATGGGACAGCGTCAAGGCCCAGGTTGACAAAGTCATCGACGATAACCAAAGAGTCTTGCTTGACAAGGCTTTGAACGTCGTTGAGCGCATTCCTTCTCTTCAGTCCGCCCCCGGTGCTCCTGGTGCAGCTGCCACCGCTGGAGACGAGATTGCCTGGAAGAATTGCTGGAACTGGAATCTCTGTGATGCTGCTTATGGTTCGCTTATCCTCGATGTCAAAGAAGGCCGGGTCAGCGCCGAGCTTAAAAGTCAAGGTGAGCCGCCCTGAATTCCATCCCATTAGTCATAGAAACCAATATTACATTCATAGGCTTCAACTACGCGTATCGTCGTTCTGCTACTGTTTCTGCTACGCCGAACTCAACAACCTCTGCACTTCCGGCCGTCACCAATGCTAATTCAACTCAGCCCCCGACGAAGGTCTCTACTCCTGCACCAGTCGCTGACGCTGCACCCGTCAATGACAAACCTGCCGTCGCCACGCCTCCATCTCAAGCATCGCGGTCAGGAACTGGACCTGGTACACCCAAAGACCGGTCAACCACACCCCTTCTCAACGGAGCCTCACCTTCCAACGCCTCTGCCAACGGGGACAAATCTGAGAAGTCCNAAAAAGAAAGATAAGAAGGAACGCAAGGAGCGTGCTGATAAGGAGAAGGAAGCTGAGCCCGCGGCCGCTGGCTCGCCCCAAGCGAAATCTAGCGCTCCCTCGGGGAAGGCAACTCCTGCTCCAGTGGAACCGCTCATCGCTGATACCAATGCTGATGAGCTGAGATCCCCTGCTACCGAGGCTAGCTCGGGTATACGGACACCAACAGGCAAGAAACCGCGGGAACGCAATCCATGGACCATCTTCATGAGGATGCCAATCAACAACGTGACTGAAGCAGAGATCAGAGAGTTCTTTGGCGAGGCGAAAGATGGCGTACGTTTCCACCACACTTTCCACGTCTTGTGGTGCTCATAATCATCTCAGATCACACGGATAACGATACCACCTTCCCATCCTGGTCGCGCGAAAATCGCCTATGTTGAGTTTGGCGACGAAGAGGCAATGAAGGCTGGTCTTGACAAACACGTTGAGGTACGTTGCGAGGATCCCATCCTTGGTGCCAGTGATTAATGTCAATGTACCATCCCAGAAAATTGGAGACGCTGTTCCCGACGTTAAACAAGCGCAAGATCGTGATTCCCGTGATGGCCACAGGGGTAGAGGTAGAGGCCGAGGAGGATACGCCGCAAGAGGCTTTGCCGCTGCTGGTCTCACGCGAGGTGGCTTTGGCGGTAACAGAGGCGGTGGTGAAGGATCCAAAGGCGGAGATGACTCCTAAAATGCAAGGCCCCAGTCATTTATCCACTACCTGCCCGTTAGTCGGATGAGGCTGTTGACGGTTGTCAGCTAGTCTCCTTGGCCTGTTTTTCTCCTCGCTTGATCGACTTCTAACCATGACTCCGGGACCATTCTGACTAGGTTTATAAAGTGCATGTCTCTAAGATACCGCTAATGCCCCATTCCTCTTCCTCTTCACCCTTTCCTACCCTTCTTTATGACTATAGCGCACACTGTGCACATACGTTTTACCTTCATGCCCACGGATCGCTGCTCTACTTTGTCCCTAATTCATGTTGTTCGTTGTTCTCGTGTCCCATCACCGCAGCTGCGCCCAGCTCAGGATACTTTTGATACGCTAAGTCCCTTCAATTCACCTCTTCGTCAAAGCCATCTTTGTTCGGACTGACATCATATAGCCACGGCTTTGCTCTGCTCGGGCCTGCCAACGAGTCAGGGCTATCCCGAAAAGGATTGCTTAGACTGCGCATCGACGTCATCCCACCATAGTGGGCGTACTCCTCTCGTTGAGATGTTGTGTTCTCCACGGCCCTCAAAATCGCTGCTGCGTATATAATTCAGAGCCTCAAATGACTACGTTTAAGATATCAACCACTTCCTTTCTTCCATCCCTTCACCCAGTTTGCCCCGGGCGCCTCCCTTAGACGCCCCCTCTGATTTGCCCTCGACGGAATACGACATCAACACCAGTAGATGCCCTACCAGTCCCGGTGTCATCGAGGCCCTTTCGTACGTCACCCCAAATAAACACTTATTCCGACATTGACACATACCACTCTCAGACAGATGGGTTCCTTTACGCACGATTTGTCAAGCATCAGCTTGTGCACAACGTGTTCCCACCAACACGATTGACGTTGCAGTGATTGAATGCTCGGCCACAACGGCTAAGTGATAAACCGCAGCGACCGAGAACGTACCACCGCGGGTACCAACCGCGACACCGACCTTCGACGTTAATGCCTAGCGGACTGGCCTATTTCAAGCCTATATCTCAGAGATACCTCGGGATCCTTCGACACGATCATCAAAAACCCGGGATTGACAAGTCTCGACAAGCCTAAGTCCGGTTTCAGTTTTCCTCTCAACCCCAGGATTCAGGTTTCTGTCGTGATGTAGTCATGATTTGTTATCGAATCCTTCAGAATCCTGTCAACCAACCACTCTCATTCGTTCTCAAAGGGTATGAAGGGACATAACTGCGGAGGAAAGGGACATCACGGGTCGGCGATGAACCTTTCCGTCGAAGCATCCCTCGGTCGAAAGCTGACTTAGACCGATATCATCGCTTGACGGGTTTAACATTCAAACACGCCAACAAAACAATCCTCGGGGGTCTCTCAGTGCAAAAGCAGCATACCGACGCCTCGAAGCGAACGTTTACAATGTTCCTTACTCATGATACTTTGAAACGAACACATCCGCGCAGTTGGTGACGCCATCAACGTGACTTGCTTCCATCCCGCCTTAACCCCATCCCAGCAGGCAGTTGCCCACCGTCGACTTTGCGTCGTGGACCATGCAAGGAGCATGCTGCGCAGCGTCACTATTTCCATGCCAATGACCGCGATTTCGACGTATCAACAACTCAAGCTTTGCATATCCTGTGTTCTATGTTCTATGGCCTTCGATAGCTCGTTTCTACCTCCGCATTCCGCAATGATCGCCCGGCTTTCTCGACATGTGCTTAAAACTGTCTACGCTAGAGCGGTTATTTAATACGAATACCAATTGAGTAGAGTCGAGTAACTCGGAAAGGATGGCCCGAGAGCGATGACGATGGGTAACGGTCGGCGTATGGTATAATCATCAGTGATGTCACGAGCACCCCAAATACTAAATGAGATGACCCTCAGTCCAGATTTCATATTCCCATTATGCGAACCAAGAAGTAAATTCGTTGAGTCAACGATCTGCATGGATCGATCGGCGATCAAACATAGACGATCAACAAACGGTAACCATAAAGTTGTAAACCATATACTCTACATACTACAAATAAATAGTGCAATTATATAGATGCTTCCTCAAAGAGCAGCTTCCTAGGTCGACTCAGAATAGGTGCGACTGAATACAAGGCAGGCCTTGGGGGGTGTCATGAACATAAGATATCATTCGGGGAAAAGGCAAACTCACATTGATGTGCCACACCGTGCTGCGGGGTTTCCCATAATAATACTCTCCGAAACCCCCGCGATGCTATCATTTTTCCCGTATGCAGACGCGTCGAAAAGATGGTCTGTGGTTTTTTCAAATGACGCCAACATCAGGACACTGTCCTTCATCTTGGCTACACCAAAACGCGTAATTCCGAGTACTTCGCCCTAAGTATGATTGTCAGACGGGGCAATTCCAAGGCCAGATTCAGACACTACCTTGTATGTCATAACGTCCCCGAGAAGCATTACATGCCGAGGATCGATTATCATGTCGTGACTTTTCATGGTGTACTGGATTTCGTTGATAATTGTGCGACGCGCAGCTTCTATTCCGAGTACTTGAGCGACTTCTATGACATGGTTGGATGTTGTTTGTTCTCCGATGACACCTATATCGTGACCATTAGTATAACATCCAATGTATAGAATAAGGTCCAAACCCTCGGTGACCATGCACTTCTGCAGGCCATAGCCTTCGACGAGCAGTTCTTTGTCTCCCTTTTTACCTCGATGGTCATCTTTGTCTTTGATGTTGATGATAGCGCGCTGAATTGTGGACACTCCCTGAGCAGAAAATAGTTAGACAGTGGAAAAAGAAAGAAAATTCGTTCTGAAATCAATTCACCTTGACCACCACAGCGGGAAGCCCACGCTTCAGCTCACGAAGTCGATAGAACTTATCCGGGCCGTCGATATATATTCGAAGGCGATTACGTCTTGGAATCATGGTAATAGCCTTGAGAAAGCCACGATCGTCGTTCAGCTCAAACTGGGGGATCAGTAAAGTGTACTGACCTCTTGCTTGATTTTGAGTTTCTTGTGGTTGATGATCGCCCATTTGATATCGTCTAGTGTGAGTTCTAACTGGGATAGTTGTTAGAGGGAATTAAACCATGCCGATTCTTGAGATGTACCTGAAGCTTTGTGATGGCTTTCGTATCAACCAAGATGCCCACATAGGTATACTCGGGAGCCCAGGCCTCTTCGAGAACGCTCGCAATCTGAGTGGGTATAAGGATCGGTTGACGATTCAAAAGAAATGGTAAAGACATACGTCTCCGAGAAGCGTTTTCTCCAACCGTCCCTTCACGATTCTAGCTGAGGGTTCGCTATCGCACGTCACCAGCTTGCAACTAATGATGGGGGTACTGATGGCCTTCGCTGCGTTGATAATTTCCTTGATGCGAGGAACACCAAGTGTCACGTTCATAGAAGCAACACCAGCAAAATGGAAAGTTTTGAGAGTCATCTGAGTACCAGGCTCTCCAATTGATTGAGCCCCAACGGCGCCGACAGTGGAACCTACACACAAACGTAATCAAAACTGGCATGGAAACAGATACCGAAGGCATACTCACCTGGTTCGATCCTCGCCTTCGCATACTTGACCCAGCAGAGATCAAGGAAAGCGAGAATTTGTGATTCAGTAACCTTCGCCTTGTTGTCAACGATGGCCTTTTCAGCATCTATCGATCATACATGAGCATATGCATTGGGTCATCTTTGATGACTTACCAGTAGCACCCAAAGAAAGGTCGGTCTCTGCATCCCATTCAGACTCGCGCTCCAACGCGTCAAACATGTTACGACTATGCCGCATATCGGCAAGCTTCTTCGCGACACCATCATGGATAAAGTTCCGCACAGTCTCCAAGTACGTCGGGGGACATTCAGAAACAAACCTCGATGTGGCCAATTGTGCATCGACAATTTCCATGATCTCAAAAGGCAGTAAGCCGCGTCCTCGCCTTGATCCAATAGCCTACGGTGAACGTTAGTACTCGATGGGGCAAGCCGTACGATGGACGGACCATGGCATGACTCCAAGCACGTTGGAATTCGATTGGTTGGGCATCACCTTCAAGGCAGGCCGGGTCCAAACCATCATCACCGTACGTAAACTGAACAACACCGCCGGTAGAATTTCGCACAGATAGGTCATACTGAGTGGTCAAATCTTCCAGAGCCTTCATCAACCGACGCTGCATGTACCCAGTCTCGGCGGTCTTAACGGCGGTATCAACAAGACCTTCTCGCCCAGAAATGGCGTGGAACAAGAATTCGGTAGCAACCAAGCCAGAATAGAAGCTGTTCCGCACGAAACCCTTCGATGGCGGTTCTTTGGATTTCTTTTGGAAGTGAGGCAATGAACGATCCTGGAATCCATCGGGAACACGATGGCCCGCAATAATTTGTTGGCCAACGCAAGCAACCATCTGAGATACATTGATAACGGAACCTGAAGGACTCTCAATAAGTACCTAACGTCCAGGGCACAAGCCACCCACCTTTCGAACCGCAAGTGGCCATGATAAGCGGCGCATTATGCCGACTGAGCTCCCTCATACAAATGTTACCGACAGCTTCACGAACTTTGGAGAGTACGGAAGAAATCATGGCTTCCAATGTCTGTTCTTGGTTACAGCCAGGTTTGTTCTCCAACTTGCCTTTCTTGGCCAATGCAATAAGGTCTTGGCAATCTGCATAAGCTTGCTCGACTAATTCATCCTTCTTTTGCGAAAGCTGTGGACCAGGGATGACGTCGTTGATGCCCAGAGAGAAGCCGAAGTTTGCTGCGCACCAACTAAGCATCAGCCCAGTTAATGGATGATAACGAAAGGTATTACCAAGATAGCGAGCAGCGAGCTTAGCAAGCCTACCCATGGCCGCGGCCGCTTCGTGGGGTCCATAATCTCGCATTATGACGCCAAATATTGACTTCTTTTTACCGCTTCCAACGATTGCTTTGTCCATAACACCGCACATGATCTCGCTGTTAACGATGACTAGCCAACCGTCGTTTGGCGACATGTCATTCACGAGACGCATCTGGGGCGGGTAGTTCTCAGCCTTAGCTTCTTCCCACTTGTTGCACTTGGACTCGACATTGACAAATATTTTTGACTTCTTGTTGGGACGCATCAGCACGTTAAATATTTGCTTGCCTGTCCATAACCGAACGGGCTTCCAGATAGTAGGCGGCGGAATATCGATCTGAAGATTGGCATCGGCGAAATAGCAGCAAATTTGGGTGAATTGGCGGCGGTCAAAAAANGGTGTCCCGGCGAGAGAGGAGATAAGACGCAGTAATGAAATCTTGGATGGCGGCAATAACTGGTTCGCCGTTTCGTGGAGTGACTAGATTGTGTTTGACACTCATCAGCTCCAACGCCTCGGTTCTGGCTTCCTCAGTCTGAGGAACATCTGCACGCGACCAGCTGGTCAATGTGGATATCTGACGATCAAGTGGCGTCACTCACGCAAGTTCATTTCATCACCATCGAAATCGGCATTGTACGGACCGCAGACACATTCGTTCAAGCGGAACGATCGCCAGGGGCGAATTTTGGCCTGAAAGGAAGCCAGTTCTATCGAAGGCGGTATTTCAGCGACGAATCACTCACTCGGTGGCACATGATAGAAAGCTTGAGGAAGGTGGTGGTTAACTTTAGGCTAGGACTCGACGGACAAGGCGTACCTTGTGCAGACTTGGCTGTCGATTGAATAGCACAATGTCTCCGTCAATGATATGACGCTCAACAACGTCACCAAACCTGAGCCCATCAGCGATAGCAGCCCGATTCCCAAACTTTAGAAACTTCTTGTTATCCCCGCGTGCAACAAAATTGGCACCTGGGTGGACGTCACATCCATTACGAATCGCCTGCTTCAAATTTTCGATATTGTGGGTGGTTACTCGTTCGGGATATGTCAAAATCTTTGCAACACGCTCAGGAACAGCGACTTCGTCAATTCGCAGATTTGGATCGGGGGAGATGACAGTACGACCAGAGAAATCCACACGCTTCCCGGAGAGATTGCCACGAAAACGTCCCTGTTTGCCTTTCAACCGCTGGACGAATCCACGAATAGGTTTCTGTCCAGGCTGTGAAGGTACTCCAGGTAATTCCGAGTTGATGTACATGGCGACACTCAACTGGAGGAATTCCCATTGTTCCTGAATATCCATATGAGCAGCGGGAGAACTAGAAAGAATGAGGAGCTTGCCATGAACTGGGCTGTCGGTGCACCCTTGACCAATCCCTGTTTGATTAGGGCATTGGTGAAGACAATTTCAGTGAGTTTGACGGTCAGATCGTCTTCGTTGGAAGCCCCATCTTGGGCGACCGATGGACGTATGCAAACGGGTGGAACAGACAGGTACTGCCAAAGAAATTCTTCCGGCCTTCCGAACTCGGGACGCAATCCAAGCAACTCGCAATCCTGAAACGAATATCAGCAAACTTCTAGCAACAAACAAGGAAAAACCAGCTCACCTCATCAGAGACGCGTCGAAATAGATCCAGAACCTTCAAAGGGTTCAGATCCTCATGGACTGCCTTGTTGAGATACAATCCAAGTTCCTTCTGAGCTTCCACAGCTGCCGTAAACGTCTTCTTCCACTTTTCCATTTCGTCCGCCGTCTTCTTTGCCCGAAACTTATCATGTATGATCTTCAGCGCACCAGCCTTCTTCACAGTACCGTTGATAGCGCCACAGTAAGGACAGTCCACAACCTTGCGAGCCAGAGTATTGACAGCCTTACTCAGTGCTTGTCGCTGTATATTCTCGAGGTTGGGTCGGCGGAAACGCTTCAAGTACACTCGTCGATCAGGTTCTTCTAGGAGTACACGCGCACAAGTCTAGCACAGTAAACCATACAACCATTAGATTGATAATGACACAGTGGTAGACCAAGGAGGCGTGCCTTGCAAATACATTGGAGGATAGCGATAGTATGTTTGAAGTATCCGATATGAAAGACAGGTACAACCAGCTTTATATAGGCATAGTGTCCGACGCAATTGACAGAAGATTGGCCGCAAGTTTCACAGAAAGCATTCTTCTCCGTGGTTCCCTTAAGTTTGAAGAAAGTTCAAATCATACTATGAGCTCAGCATGGAGAATAGCTCACCAGACGTCTGTCTAGTACACCATCTTTTACAGGTAGCCTATCAATAGGCGTATACAAGTCGCGATGCGTAACTTCATATTCCGAGATCTTTACAGTGTCCTGGGCATTCAACAGACTAAACTGTAGCTTCTGGCTGCAAGGAAGCGGGTCAGTGAGGACAACAACGCCAGATAATATCGCAAGTACGTACATGACCTTTGGAGCCTGATGTGAAACGGTCTCCTTCATCGCGTCGAGCAATGAGCCAGTCGAGTCAGTGGATGAGCATTAGGAAGAGGCAAATTATCGAAATCCTCGAAGCCGCTTTCGGTAAGTCACGTCGACTGTGACATCACGACGTGACATCGAAGGGACTTGCGCGTCGGTATTGGACTCGACTTGCAATTAGGCCTCCATGTCGCGCACTTCATACGATCGGTACGTTTCACCTTCCCTGCTCATCGTTCGAAACGCTGAGCTCAAATACATCTGCAGCTACCTCACTGTATTCTCCCCTGAAGGTCGCCTGTACCAAGTCGGTTCGTCGCCTCATCTATCCTAGTACCACCTTCACCACGCTGACTTCTTGAAATCAGAATATGCGTTCAAAGCCATTTCAGGCTCTGGGCACACATCTGTGGCTTTGAGAGGCAAAGATACTTCCGTTGTCATCACACAACGTAAAGTCCCAGTGAGTCCATACCACGTTCATTCATGACCATGATCATTTGAGTAACCTATCCCAAAGGACAAACTCATCGACGCGTCGACGGTCACCCATCTCTTCAGTATCACCCCAAGCATCGGATGCGTAATGACTGGGCTCACCGGTGAGCATCGAGAAATTAATACCCACCCACCAACATACCCATCATCTCTCAATCATAGCCGACGCGCGTGCACAAGTTACCAGAGCCCGTCACGAAGCCGCTGACTTCCGTTATAAATATGGCTACGAGATCACACCAGATGCCCTATCTCGAAGACTCGCAAACATAAATCAAGTATACACCCAAAGAGCTGGAATGCGACCATTAGGCATCTGTGCGTCCTCATCCACTTCTATGTTTATTCCCTGAGCAACCCCACTCACATGCAACACATGTTCTTCCTTTCCTCTAAATTAGCCATGATCATCATTGGTATCGATCCGGAATACGGCCCTCAATGTTTCAGACTGGATCCTGCCGGATACTTCGTCGGATTCCATGCCACGGCTGCTGGCCAGAAACACCAAGAAGCCATGAACCATCTTGAGAAGAAGTGGAAGAAACTCGATAACGGTCGAGGTGCCGATGATCCTGCCAAGGCTGGTCAGACACTAAGCAAGGACCAAGTGATCGAGGTGGGTCAATTATACCGTGACTATTGGTACCTTTGATCCTGAGACCGCGTTATTTCGAAGATGGCCATCGAAGCCATGTCTACCGTTCATTCGACCGACTACAAACCGGGCGAAGTGGAGATAGCTATCTGTTCGACAAGTGAGGACGAACCGATCAAGTCACGCGGTCTATGGCGCGTTCTTGACGAGGCAGAGATTGAAAGGCACTTGCTTGCATATGCTGAAAAGGATTAAGCTCATGTGTTCATATTATACTTGTTCTTTTTTGTCTCGTCTATGATCCCTTGCTGGGTTTTGTCCGATGAATAAATAAGAGTAGGGTTTCGTACGCAGCCCAGCCAATTGCAGAACTGAAAACTTTGCGAACCATGCGCAATGATAGACCATCAAAATAGCCCATCATGCCTCTTTGCTAGTAATACCAGAACAAGCACATCTAGATGAGATTCTGCTGCGGCTTTAGACTTGGGGGAATAAACGCGACTCACCATCCAGATTGTCCGAACCGTGCTCCACAAACCATGATATCTCTGTTCCCTTCGAACCTGAACCTTTGTCTAAAAACAAACCATGCATCAGATGACGACGGGGGCACCAACGTAAGGCCACGATAGAATATCGAGATCCGAACCTTAACAACATCGAATGGGTGGGTCAGGATAGTAGCCAAAGCCCCCGCAGAAGCCCCCGCTGAGCTATGTAGGATCGCTGATTGGCCGTCAGATATCGACGGAAGAAGTATCGCTACACGAATGAAGAGACAAAAACCCATGAACCCAAGACAACCACATGGAAAAGAGAGATAACATAAACTCACAAGTCTCGCGCTTTATCGCCTCATAGAAAACAATGAACAGCCCAGCATATGGTGCATCGCGTAATGAAGATGCAAGGACGCCTCTAAAGAGCTCTGACGGTCCCTGACGTATCATGCTTCGGATACCGTCTGTGAGAGACTCGTACGCGTATATGTTACTCTAAAATCCACTCATTCAGTCACGGAACGCGATAACGGGAGACCGGGCAGCTGGTATTCGCAAACTCACCTCGAATCTTGCCTTGAGAACAGATAAGGGATTCAAGACAAAGCCCACGCCGACACGCGTAACCGCTCCTGATACCAAGTTCCCTCCCGTCGTAAGTTTAGGCAAGACGGATGAAGCACCGCTGTTCCGACTGCCTTCTAGACGGGCAAAATAGGGTGAAGAAGCCATCACGCTGCGTAGTTGCGTAAGGCATGTCATGTACATTGCGATACCGGGGACATTCCTGGAGCACGAAGAGAAGGTGATCAGAGATTCACAAGTACGCTCGACCACGAAGACAAGAAGCACCGTAGCAATGAGGCATTGGTCCCTCTCCACAAGCCAAAGAGACCCTTTGTTTCGACGACATTACGGACCGTATGCCATATTATCGATGAATTTCTACAAAGGGGTGAATTCGTTGTACGGTTATTGCATCGAACCGCCGCACCTGGTCGCAACGGTGCCTTCCGTCTGCTGGATACGCGTTTTGAGGAAATCGACTAAGGTTTTGCACAACAATGATACGTTCATTTAACAGACGACCCTCATCGAGCAGAAACCTCACATGGTTGCAGGCAAACGGTTGTCGCGAAACCCGACACGGCACCTAGTGGTCGCGTTCAGCATCCGTGACTTGGCTAGAAACAAGGTCTCACCTGAGAATAGTTGCTGGGGGACATTTGTCATGTCCCGGACGCGTTCCCCGCTCGGCCTTTCCTGAGCAGGCGTCGGTGTCGATGGCAATGGCGAAGTCCGGGGGGCTGAGGAAGCGCTTGTGAAGCGAACACAGGCTCAGCGCCTCTTTGCAACTTCTCCCTGAAGCCCTTCACACCATGTCCTCCTCAGCCGTCGCCCCCGTTCCCTCCACTTCCAGATCTAAAAACCTTCGTGCATGCCTCCTCTGTTCTATAATTCAATCGGCATCAGACTTTCGGAGGCTAGGATGCCCAAATTGTGAGGAAATCATGCAGGTGATTGGTCGTTATTCCAATTCGACTTCGACCCATTCCTAACGCAACAACTAAGATGAAAGGCTCTCAAGATCGTTGCCAAGTCTGCACGACACAATTATTTGACGGTGTAATTGCGGTCATTGATCCAGAGCATAGCTGGGTAGCTCGTTGGCAAAGAACTTGTATGTCTCATCCTTCAGCTTCCGAACACCAATACATACCCTCTCCACAGCGAAATATGTCAGGGGACTCTACGCAGTCCGCGTGAAAGGTCGTATTCCTGACGACGTGGAGGCAGAACTAGAAAACCGCGGTATCAAATACCGCCCAAGGGACCAAACAGACCAAGACTGAAAGTGTTGTTCATATGTTACAATGCTGATGGTGGTAATGGTATTACATCGCGTGTGTGTATCCAAGAGGTCCATAGTGTCCGAAATGCATGCTTGTTCCAATGGCTCTCAAAGCAGATCGTGCAAAACCCTATCATATTGGTGGGGCATGTGTGCGCTGGTTGACGAACATGGTCATTAGCACCTTGGTCTGGTGACGGACACATAGACGAACCTCAACATATCCCTCGCAAACACAATCTGCTCGAAGACCTTCTCCACATCCAGCACTTCGAACAGCCTCAACTTGTCGCCTCCACCATGACTCCGATGCTTGACGTGCAAATCACTGTCTCTCAGCGCCCACAGAACCCTTCCAGGAGGAAACAGATCTGCCATGTGCATGTTCGCCTCCAGGGTCTTCCTCAACGCGATATACTGTTTAATAGGATCGTAAATCAGCGGGATGAGCAACCAAGCAAAGGAACAGATCTAACCCAACGCAGATCTTCCTCCCCTCCAGCCCTCTTCATACTCTCAACGCGCTTCAACACACCTTTCGCACCTTCCCCTTTCCCATCTTCTTCGCCTTCACACAACCACATCGCGGCATTCTTCAAGTCCCTGACGCTTCCCAAAGACAGCCGCGAAACCACATCATGCGAATAAACCAACGAAACGATCAGTTTACTCGAGAGCTTGCTGAGTTGTGGGTCCACAAGGCATCTGCGAGCCGGTTAAAACAGGAATTGGAGCGGGTAGAAGGGGAGGCTTACGGTGGTGCAAAGCAATACACAGAAACCTTCCTTCCCCTCGGTAGTCCACTCTCTCCCACTGTCAAGCACGTCTCAGGATCCGCCCACATCTAAGAAACAAAGTTAGTATCACAATAGGAAAGCGATATGGATGCAACTCACCAAACCCAAAATACCTGCAACACCCGCACCCAAGCTATGTCCACAAAGAACAAGGTCATACTCCCAATTCCTCATCAAGGCATTCCCAACTGCCAGTTGAACAGGTTTACCCTTGCCTCCCATCGCCCTCGCCATCTTCAACATACCTCCATGAACCATATACTTCCGGGGTCCCTCTTTTTCCTTTTCCTTGTCTTCTCTCTGAGGGAACGGCACGCCTGGAAACATCCCTGGAACGACCAACTCCTCATCTCCGTCCTCATCCTTCACAACCCTCGTCTGAGCAGGCTCAAACTCCTCTGGATCGCAAGTTAAATCCACCGCGATCTCGTTCAACGACATGGTACCTATAACGACGATGAATTACGGTGAGACACGATGGATCGAAGAGCGGACCTCTGAACACCAAAACAACTTGCTTTCTTGCATGATCCGTCAACACCCAGAATCGAGGCATCAAGTGCTCGATACCAGCCACAACAGAGGACGTCCTTTTTCTTCGTTTCCGAATTTGCTCGTCCCTCTCGTCCCTCTTCCTCTCCTCCTCGGCGCTATGTTCCCCAGTCGCAGCTCTCTGGAAAATATCGTGATCATGCTTGCCCAGCAATACATCCCACCACGAATACTCCGTCGTCTTCTTCGCGGTGGGATCTGCTGATGACGTTGAACTCGTCGTCGGAACATCCGTATCCTCTCCACGAGCTTCGGCCTCGGATGCGTCAACAGCCTTGGCTAGCTGGCTTGCTTCCTCAGCTCTCTCCACCCTTGCAACACCATCCGAGGCTGATTGCATGGAAGAACCACCATATGGAGAGACCCCAAAAAACAAAAGACTAGCCCCACCATATCCAGCAAGTACAAGTTTCGACAGCCGTCTCAAAGTAGATTTCAAGTCGTTGTCAGATAAACGCGTTGCTGGTGCTGCGTGTGGTGGATACACACGTGCCACAGGCGGGGAAGACGCAGTACGAGGCTGCAGCGTCGACTGCGACCGACGAAGAGTCGAACTCGTTGAAGGCACATCACCTATATCGGCCGCGATGATCTGACTCTTGTTCTGACCGGGGAAGATAACATCCGATGTGACTCTGATCCGTGAGCCTCTAGCCATCAATACCATCAATGAGTATAGCCATTAGGATTTACACTTCAAAATACAGAACGAACCTTCTTTTCCGTCCGACCGATGGACTTCTTTGCTCACTAACATTCATCTCTCTAAGCGATTTAAACCACTTCTCTTCCTGCCACTCCTGCGTAACACCTTGCAAGGCAACCCACGCTACGACAGCTTTAGCCACCTGAAACACACCATACTGTTTCTCTGGCAAGTGTCCGCTATCTGGTGGTGTATTCCATTCACGCCTGACCAGGGTAATGAACGAAGCTAGAGAGAACGATGCCTCGCTAGATCCAGGAAATATGACCGAAAGTAAGTTGATAGAGCTATGGGCCGCTATGAGACTCGTCGATGTAATGTATTCCCCAAGATACAAGGGTGCCAGAGTAACTTGTTCCGCGAACGATATCGCTGATGAAACCGCGCCTCCCAGAAGGGGGCTCGCTACAGAGGAGCCGCCAAAGAGTGTATGATCGACGACAGCGCCAGTGACGGATGTAGCCGTGTACGCGACGCCTCTTGCAATAGAGAAACCAAGATTTGTCCCCTTGCGAGCAGCATAAAAAGCCAGAGAGGAAGCGGAGGAGGCGAAATCCAAGCCTTGACGAGTGTAAGAATCCCAATTCATGTCTGCCACGATGTGTCACACACCCGCAGGGTAAAGGTGAGAGACCACTCAAAAGAGTAGTCTACACAGCGGGCCAGCTCCCGTTGTATTCGATAGAAGAGAACCAGCACAGGGAGGAAGGGAGAAGTCAGAACAAGAGCATGATAGACTTTGGATAGACTTGTGGATTTACGGTCACGTGACATAGGAGCTAAGTCAGCTCGTACATCCCCCACCTTAGCCCACCTTGCGCTTTCAGACGAAACTTTGCATTTGTACGGAGAAATCAGCTTGCACTTCCAAGACTCCCAGCTTTGTCTAACTTCTACTCTTCTTTCTCACTGCCCAGGCTGACTTGTTCGCTCAATGTCCGCTGCTCGAATTGGACGAGGTTTGGCCCGACGTCATGCCAGTTCATTAACACCAACTACACCAAAGCCCTCAAAGTTCGGACAACCGCTGCCAAAATCACATCCACATCTGCTAGGACATGGAGAAATCACTCCGGGTATAACGTGGGATGAGTACGAGGGTAGACGACGCAAGTTAATGCAGAGCTTACCTGACGGAAGCATCGTCGTGTCCGTAGCCGCGCCCATCAAGTATATGTCCTCCAGTGTGTATTGCTCTTAAACACATATCCGATCTATTGCTAATGTAACCGGCCAGACATATTCTACAAGTACCGTCAAGCCTCCGATTTTTGGTATTTAACGGGCTTTGAGGAACCCGACTCGGCGTTAATTCTGGAAAAGGACGCTTCTTCGTCTCGTGGCTACCGAATGCACCTCTTTTCGACGGGAAAGGACACGGAGAAAGAGAAATGGGACGGTGCGCGGACAACGTTCCATGACGCAGCCAACCTCTTCCGCGCAGACTCCGCCGACCCGATCGCTCTCTTCCCGACCACACTCAAATCCCTCTTGCCCCGCTCAGAAAACATCTACTTAGACATTCCTTTGTCTACCTATCCCTCACGACGCACGACGCATAAATCTCTCCTTCGCTTCCTCTCTTCTTCCATCTCTGGCCGCACCGAGTACGAAGCCATCATAGACGCTCTCTCCTCTTCACGAAGACATCCACTCGCCCCGCAGGTCGCGAGACTTCGGGCTATCAAATCTCCGGCAGAACAAAAAATTATGCGAGAAGCAGCTGATATCAGTGGTCGCGCTCATGCTAAGGTTCATCCAACCCCTCGACCCGATTCATCGTACCAACTCCCCTTAGACAATGCGATTCACGCGACCAGGGATACATGAAGCAGCCCTAGCAGCTCACTTTGAATACACTTGCTCACTTGCGGGAGCTCAACGACTTGCCTACGTCCCGGTCGTTGCTTCAGGGTACCCCTTACTCTCCCTTGCCGCTTCTTCCAGGGCCCTAACTTTGTCTTCAGTCCAAACGCCTTGATCATTCATTACACGTCCAACAACCACGTAGTTCGTGATGGAGAAATCATCCTCATAGACGCAGGCTGTGAATACAAGTAAGCCTCCCCTTTTCTGCTTCGCCCGGCTTATACTGATCAACTCTCCAACAGCGGATACGCCTCTGATATCAGTAAGACCCAATCCCCTCCCCCTTTCCCTCTTATCTTACGACGCACCCGCAGCGCGCTCATACCCTGCTTCTGGAATATTTACCGGACCCCAAAAGGACCTCTACGCCGCTGTCCTCTCTGCCCAAAAGCACCTCATCACCCTTTGTTCCACTTCACACTCCTACTCCCTCATGGACCTCCATAGAAAGTCATGCGACCTCCTGCGCTCAGAGCTCGCCCAGCTTGGGTTCTCATTTCCACCCGGAAACACTGATCTAGAAAGAATCTTATATCCTCATCTATTGAGTCATCCGATCGGAATAGGTGAGTCCTTCCTTCTCGTCATTGGTCTACTTGGGATTTTCGAGGGATCACGCACCATCTCTGGGATGAGACTACCTACCCATCCAAAGATTCTCGTCGCCATTTCCATATTCACTTCCTTCCTCACCGTTGCCCCGCGTCATACATACATATCGTCCGCAGTTCAGCAGTTCCAGACCCCATTTCCTTCAATTCTCCCTGTACTTTCTCCGACCACGTGCTGACGGCTTCATCTCTCCCATAGATCTCCACGAATCAACCCACTTTGACCGAAACGCACCGTACGTCATTCTTCCATTCACTCTTTCCCCGACCCTTCATCGCCACATCCGAAACAACACTCACATTCACGCTTTCTGCCTATAGCCTTCAAGCAGGGATGGTTCTCACCATCGAACCAGGTACGTCTACGTCATCCTTGTTCCTTCTTCTAAAGACGCCGTTCCACACTCCGCTTCACATACATGTCATACGGCCGCCCCCCCTTCCTACCTTCCTAAACCTCATTGCATCCCACCTTTGGATATTGACCATACGCGATCTTGTTAGGTATATACGTCCCGCCACTACCCATCTTCCCAAAGCATTTCCATGACATCGGTATTCGGATCGAGGTTAGTTCATCCACAGTTACACCTCCACTCAACCCATCTTGGGCACCTCCAGCCCAGTTTCGGCGTATATAACTGACCGTGGGTTGATTATTCCAGGATGAGGTGTTGATTGACGAGAAGCCAATCGTATTGTCTGTCGCTGCTCCGAAGGAGGTTAGTCCGCCTTTTGTATTGTTCTAGACAACTTCATTGACCGACTACCTATCACGTAGATCGCAGACATAGAAGGAGCTTGTCAAGGACTTCTTGGTTTAGAACCTTATTAATCAGTTTAGCCACTGGGTATCTTATTGCTAACTAAGTCCTCTTCAATAATGACGCTTTGGATACTTGCCATCGTTATACAGATCCGATTGCCAACTGCTAATGTGTCCTGACCACACCGATACTTGGGGGCGAGTTGTATGAGCATTCTCAGAACTACGATGTCAACCTGATGTCAACCGAAGTACGTTTGGATATGTCACTAGCGAGCGATTAATCTGGTTTACGATACACAGATACGTCAGGTGTACAATACTTGACAAACCATTCACTGTTTAAAACATCATCTATCGTCATCCTGCGCTCGCCCTCGTACCGAACCATCCCTCTCAACATCGTCTCGAACGCTTTCTCTTCAATGTCATCCATAGTACCCTTGAATAATCTCAGAAACCTTCCCGACGGTGCAGATTGTACGGGACCAATCCAAGTCCCTTGATCATTGAAATACTTCTGCCGACCCGACCAACGCAACCAAAGAGGCTCCGGTAGGCGACCGAGGACGGAAACCATTTCGCATAGAATCACGTCCTCGTACTGCGACGGCCTCCACAGTTCAAGTCCACATGCAAATAGTCCGCAACCGCCGGAAAACAGCACATGAAACAAAACAGCAAGATTCCAAATATCCGTCGCGTGACTAGAAAATACCTTTGATTCGTGGATACTGGGAATAAGCCCTTCAGGTGGACGGTACATATCTGGCGCGTGCAGAGGGAGGGGTTGAGTTTGGGGGTCGAGGATATAGGACTCGCTGAAGTCTGCTATTCTGAGGCTTGTTTGCGATGGATCGTCGAGGCAGAGGTGGACCAGAAACTCGGAATACGGGGTGACTACAGAGTAGGCAGGGGCGTGAGGGGAAGGGGGCGCGGGATGTTCTCTGTCTTTCCTGTCCAGGAGAATCAACGGATCCGTTCTGGGTGCCCCGTAGACCGCCTCCACGCCCTCCTTTTTCAGGGCATCAACCAACTTGTCCGAGTAGAACAGTAGGTTGGAGAGATGCATATCTTGGCGGGGCAGGTAGGTTAAGGCAACACCATCTGATCAGAAAACGGATACTTACCTCCGTGAACGATGTTTCTTTTGTGCAAAAAGCTCACTCCCAAAGCGACCTGCGCAATAAGTCTCTTCGCAACACTTGGAGGCAAGATCTCGGTCACATAGACGACCTCGATATCCGTACTCAGCGGTGGGCCCAGTAACTCTGTGACGATGCACTGGTGCGTGCCGTTCGGGCCTGTGTGCTGGAAATGATCAATGAGCTGTACTATGTTTTCTTTTCCTGACCCCTCTTCTTCTCGCAAGTGCAGGAGCACGCTGAGTTCTTGGTTATTAGCCGTATATTCAGCGGTGAGAATCTTGAGGGACGCGTAGGAGTCTTTCAATGTATCTTTTACGAGCCAGACAGTTGCTGATATGCCATAACCAAGTTTGTGGTGGACGGTATATCGGCCATCGCGGAAGATATCTCCGAAGTGAACTGGATGGTACCCCCCCGGACGATATTCAGCGAGATCTTCGGTTTCGAACGGCTGCGAGAGCTCAAACTCGGGTATGTCCTCTTCGGATCCACCCATTTTGAAGTGGTGGTCGTGCAGCGAGAATGGCAAAACAGTCACAACATAGATGCGACGACCCCTATTATCGCAATATTGGGGAATTACTTGGTGACCACTGCCTCGAATTAGGGCGAGCTCACTGGGCTGGAGTTGGACACTTCCGAATTATATAGCCTCGTACTCACAGATGGGGTGTCCTGAAGTGACACTGCGCTAATCGCTTAGTATTAAAAAGGGCGCTCACTATGTAGTACGCCGTAATTCCGCGCCAAGCGCCGGAATCAACAGTCTCTCTTGACCATGCTTGCCAGTAAACTTGATCAAATTCGTCGCAAAGCCTCGGTCGTGGGCATAGTCATCTAGCCCAACCCATTCAAGCAAGCAGCCACTACCAGGAGCACCACGGGCAAGGCTATTTACCCTGTCAATCAGTGTTCCAAGCACAAAACGTTCCGGTCACGCACCGAAACTCCAGATCCTGTGTATGCCATAACGCTATCGGCGCGGACCCTCCGCCGTTGATTGTATTCAAGACATTGGTTTGTCCTACTTCGTATTTGGTGACGAAGAGCGATCCTGAGATGATAGAGACCGACACGTTGACGCGGACATCATTGGTCGACCAGTCACCAACGAACGCGTCCTTTGTGAAACCCTCGGTGATGGTATCGAAGGCAGGTTGAAAGTGTGACATGATGAGGTCTTTGAGAGGGAAGGTCTGCATTGTTGACCCGGTGGTTAAGATAACAATACCGAAACCTGTCGATGGATTGGCACAGATCAAGTTGTGGAACCCGATGAGTTCTCCAGCTGAGTGGCATGTTTATGAGAATAGCACGATAAGGGGCTGACTCAAAGGACTGACATTTGCAGTAGATCCGTAGGTTTCTGTCGTAGCTGTCGCGCTGGCGGAATATCTCCCAGGGAGCCCCCACCTCTGAGAAATCATCCCACCATACGTGGAGAGGTCTGAACCATTCACGTAAAGTATACGCGCGAAGGAGGGTATCTGGATGGTTGGGGTTTAGCAGCGTGCTGAGAAATTTGACCAAGTCGGACAGCGAGCTCATTTGACCACCGGCCGGGTTTGTGACATCACCAAAATCAAAATCCTAACTAACGTGAATACAATCCAAAAAAAAACTCAAACAAGGCGTACTCACAACTTCCTTCGTGAATGTAGAAGACATAACGACTCTGTCTTTGTTCGTTCCCGAAACACCGAATGAGCTGCCGTTGAGCCCAAGGGGAGTAAATATGTCTCGCTCCAAAAGGGCTGCATGTGATGAAGGAGCGTGTAACCCTTCGTGTCGCCGAGTGACTTCAAGGTTAGCCAAACCCAAGACAGAGAACCCAGCATTGGAGTATGATGGGAACGTGTATGGCGCGGCAACATTGTTTGTGGCAGAAATCGCGTCCAGAAAAGCTCTCCGATCAGGAAATGGGACACCACTATATCCTGGCGGACCAGTGCCATTGAGTGATTCTGGCCACGTCCCATTAGAGCTTCCCGGTGGACATTCTCTCAGAATGCCAGACATGTGCGCTAAGAGTTGTCGCACAGTGATGGGGTCGTTGGAATTTTTTGGGAAGTCTTCCAGGATAGTGCCAATTTCGTCATCGCTGTTAATCGAGACCATTGTTAGCAAGATGCTAGAATAGCGTAGAAAGCAACTTACAGTTTAAGTAGGCCAGCATCCCGAAGCATGAGAGTTTTCGTGGCCGTGAACAACTTGGATATGGAAGCAAGGCGATATATGGAATGCCTATCAACAGTGCCTCGTAGGTTTGGATCGGTTTCATTGGCTCTCTGTACCCCACGAAAGCTTTCGAAAACCGAACCTTCACCTGTGACCACGGCGACGGCGAGGCTTTCCAGATCAGCATCCCGGAAGAAGGCATCCAAGCCCGTGTCCAGTTGCTGGGTGGCGGCGCGGATTGCAGGGTGATTCGTGACAGGGTTGTTGAACACAGATATTGGAAGGAGGGGCGCACGACATTGTGGCACAGAGTCTTGAGGCTTGTCAAACACCAAGGCGGCGGTGATATCACTCCTCGTGACTACGAAGGTAATCGCCAAGGATGCGATAGTAAGCAGCGCAAGTTGCTGTGGCATCGTCAACGCGGAATGCGAGTGGAATTGAGAGTGCTCGCACTTAGCAGTCACGCCAGGCGTTAATGTAGCTTTGGTGTCAGCCATGAGCGGGGGGAAGGAAGGACGTGAACCACGTTGAAAGATGCACAAGGTCATCATCAATAGCTGCTGCTAAAAATAACACTACTTCTCATCGAATAACGGACCCGCGACGGTATGCCCACGGCGGAAGAAGATGGATGACTGGCCGAAGACATCGCAACTGTCAAGTACACATAACAGAAATCTTTGAGAGTTTCTGATTGCGCCCATGGTTGCACATGCACACGAGTGCACACCATACCAGTTCCAAATTCCATCAGCTTCTTCTCATCCATCAGCAATAAGTATGCACGCGAGGTATGATAATATTATTTCCAGCCTCCGGGGTGTCATTTCCTACATATGATTTGGCCATTCCTCACGTCTCTGCTCGCAATATGGAGCTGCAGCCTGGTCATCCTGGGCATATTTCGTCCGAATAGTACGAGAGCCTTACCAAAGAACAACAGTGAGTACATAGGGTAACCCTTCTTCAAGCACAGTAGTTCCAAGACATTCAACAGGCTGGATCACGTTGGACAGTGTGGTCCTTGTCCCAGAAGATACGACTCATTACCAAATTTATGCAGAGGATGGCAACTGGGAATGGAACACGCAATTTCCTCCTGGAGGTGGCTTTGTAACGGCGGGCACCCACAGGAACACCTTTGAAATCACGATGTTTCGTGAACTGCGATGCCTAGGTAGAATTCGCGAAGCATTGGCAAGCCAATCGTTGGGAAGTGGAGACGAGAGGGATCACTTGCAGGACTGCTTCAATTTTCTGCGGGAAATGATACTTTGTCGAGCCGATGTCACACTTGAAAACGTCCTCAGCAGCGCGAAGGATGTCGACCACGAGTACCCTCGAGATTGCAAAGACTGGGGAGCCTTGTACGAGGCGGCGAGGGACAATTACCTTGGTAGTATGTAGTTTGGATAAAGTTTAGTGTGATGTCACAGCATGAATGTCACGCCGCTCCCATTTCCTGCACAGAACCAAGACAGAACCATTCGCCTGGACGACATGATTTCAATAAAGCTTCGAACACAAATTGATCTAGATACAAGCAAGACCTTCGAGCTTCGTTAATCACTCCCAATGGTCCTCGCAACTCGTTATGTCCCATGTCTCGCCATCCTATGGATATCGTTCAACGCAATCGTGTCATTCATCCTCTTCGAGCATCTGTTTTCATCGGAGCCTAGGAAGGAGTATAGTCCGTACAAACTTTCCTATACTCTGCACCATTTCTGACCTTTTCAAAGCGTTTCTTGGGGATGATTTCCCCGCACGCCTCGAAGTTCCTGGCATCGACGCGCCTGTCTTGCTCATGACGGGCGTACCGACGGCGCACTACGCCCTTAACGGAACCATTGCGGACCATGAATGGGACCATCTACTTGGTGGACCTGTTGTCATCGTTCGCTTAGGTCCTCAATGGCGTCCATTTGCTATTACCATGCTCCACTCTCTCCATTGTCTCGACTTCTTACGCAAGGGCATCCTCCGACCACCTCAGGACAAGATTTCGCACTTCCACGTCGAGCATTGCGCGAACTATCTTCGTGAGGCGATTCTCTGCGGGGCTGATACCACTCTCATTCAACCCCCAATGGAATCTTACGCCCCACGACCCGTGGAAAGGATCTGTCGCAATTGGGCAGCGGTGTATCAAACAATTCGCCGCAATAACGAGATATTTCTAGCGAGTGGGGAGCCCGGCCTGTACGAGCGTAGTGTGTGACGAATTGTACATCGCATCATTCAAATTTCATCCCCTTGATCCTGGATGCATCCATCAGAGATCAATTGCTCGACATTACTTGACATTGCTCGTACCCACAAGGCTCCGAAGATAACGTAGAAGTAGCAGTGATCAGTGATCGGACAACTCCCAGCCAGCGGGCTACTCATCCCTTTTGTCGTGAGTTCACCATCTGATACATGATAGTGGAAGCCCAACCAACAGTTTTCAACTGTGTATAAATCCCAAGTCGTCTGCGTTAATTGATGCCCTCAAGTGATATTCACTATGTCAGACCCCGCCACTCGTCAATTTCTTACTTTACAAGACGATGCCCTCATTGGAACTGAGCTAGCTTGCATCCTCTATGGTAAGAACATTCAATGATTCTTTGCCTGCATTAGATTGGCTAACCATACGCTTCTAGGCGTATTTCTTTGTTTCGCCATCAGGAACATCTACATGCTCCGATCCCGCAGCTATCCGCTGCTCATGGCGTTCACTGTGTTTACGCTTTGTGTGACTACAATCTACATGGGCGTGGCACTCAACTATTCCCAAAAGTCTCTCATCGACAATCCTACGGATCCTGGCCTGTTAGCTATCTGGCCTCAAGTAGTCGTGGATTCGACCTTTTCCATCAATACCTGGTGCACCGATGCTTTCTTGGTGGGTCATTCAGTAGAACTTGTCGTAGTTCATCGGCACCAATTTTTATCTTCTAGCTCTACCGGTGTTATGTCGTGTGGATGGGCCCCCTACAAATTCCAGTCATGATTCTCCCTGTTCTCATCTACACTGCATCCGTCGCTACTTCCGTAGCACTCCTTGTGTTCTCATCCCACCCCGGGGCGAGCTATAGCTCCGACTTGGTTCAAGCATTCGGCGCTTCAAACTGGAGTCTATCGCTCGCCTTGAATATTATACTTACCCTCCTCATCTCAGGGAGACTCCTTTGGCACCGTGCAAGGATTCAGAAGGTGATCGGTCATCGCCACGGCCAAGTTTACACTACGATCATGGCAATCTCCATCGAAAGTGCAGCTCTTTATGCTGCTTTCGAAATTATCGTGCTCGCTGTCTTTCTCACCAACAACCCCACCGAAAATGTCTTCTTCCCCGTCGCCGGAAACATACAGGTATGCTCATCAAATTATCCGTACCCATTGATGATCAACAAGCTGAACGAACCCAAGGTCATCGTACCCCAGTTCATCATCATGAGGATAGCGCAAGGACTATCATTTACTACCCAAGTCACCGATCCAAGTGATGTCTCGGGTCTTGAGTTTGCGCCCAAGTTAGACAGCCTGGGTACTGAGGTTGAGGGTGGGTCAAACACATTTGTGGGTCCCAAAGGAAGTGGAAGTGCGCATGAGGTTCATGAGTTGTCTGTGGTCAAGGTGTAGCACATGCAAATGTTAGTTGAGCTTGTAATTCAGTAACGCTTGAGTAACGCACACGATCAATTTGGCGTCAACAGAACCTCATGCCTCCCGGCGGAAATCACAATAAGAACCACGACATTCATCAACCCAGTACTTGCCCAGTACAGCTTCCCTTGTCGGATAATAATTTATAAGTGGATAGCCACAATACTGACATACGAGATCAGAGTTCCGCCCACACGAACTGTGAGAATCTATGAACTTATCGACGTGTACGATGATGACGGCGCCCAAGGGCCTTCCGGCGAACAGAAAGTACGACGACTTGATACTTGGAACTTGAACATGCTTCTTCTAATCCGATTGAACTTATTGATCGGTGACCATCGAATCCTCACCGATCAGAAGTCCCCCACTGGACTGGGACATGGGAAGCTCACAGCTGGTCCTGTTCAATTGGGCGATATTCAAATGAAATTTGACTGCTAAGTAACTGAAGGAGGTTGTTGTTGTTATCAACGCGAATACCACCTGCGCCCATGGCCGAGTACGATACGTCTACAGAAGATATTGTGCTGGAGGAGCCCCTCCTCCCCGCACAGGCAGGGCCAAAGCAACGGTCGCATCGACAGAGGCACGATGCGCGTGGTTCACGCCAGATGCTCAACTGGGGCTCCCTCATTGCGGGGCTCAGCTTACTCGTCACGGGCCTCAACCTTGTATATCTGACATTTTCTGCTATCAGGCACGACCAGTCGCCATCCTTGCCCTTGCGAACAGTCAGCACATACATTGGTCTTGAGCAAGCTCCACGCAACTCGTCTTCCCCTGGCTGGCCTCGCACATTACGCCACTGTCCCGATTATATAGGCCACCTTGATCGTTCAGAGGGTCCCAATGGTCTCTCCGAATCCAAGTTACGCCACGTTTCCTTTGACCAGAAGGTGGGCTTCCCCTTTGAAAGTGTTCGATCATGTCCGCTCAATACCCTGGGTTTAGCACTCGCTCATCCTTCAGGTTGTTGCGCGGGATCTGGGGCTTGAAAGCTGCGCTCTCGATTCGATTTTTCCAGATAAATTTCGGTCGAAGCTACAACGAAGCGATGGCCAGGAGGAGCTAGTCGTTCGCCTCCTTCAAGGCACCGGGCCCTCCACAAATTTTGTCGGCTCCGCGGCCGATCTTGGACCTTTCAAGGATATTGGCACTCTGAACGTTAGCTTGGCCAAAGACAGAACCCATTTTTGGCATTGTCGAGCAGGAACTGTGCAGCGAATTGAAATCAGTTGTCCAACCACTGGTTGTTCATTGGCGTTCACTCAAGGTCGGACAGATTCGCAGTTCGGTGAGTTACTAATCTGCTCTTCATCATAAATGCTGAAACTGTTACTGACCCCGCTTATTACGATATTAGGTTTTTTGCTATTCCAGAGTGAAATTCGAACTGAACCCCTTAGGTGGGATAAGGCTTGAGGCTCGATCTGATACTACTCGATTATTTTGGGTTCATCCTAATCATTCTTCCCTTACCACTTCTTAGTAAATATGCATTGCCTCGCTGGTACTTGCGATCCAGCTCCTTGGTAGTTTACTTCATCGCTGTTTGTATGTAGTCACAAAACTCACGTCCTGTCAACTTACCTCTTGGGCCGTGCCATCTTGAATGACTCGATGCTGCGACTCTTCACACCCAACCACACAGCAGCACCTACATATCAATCTCAAGTTCTCAACTGAATCTCACTCTTGGCATCAGTATCAAGGTCGGGCAACCCACGAACCCGGAAAGCGCAGCTATCAGAACTGTGTTCGCCTTGATAAGCGGCCGGGTGCCAGAAAATTGCTAGTCACATACTCTAAACAGCACATCGCGTGCAAATATCTGTATCAGAGGTCAAATCAGAATCAGAGGACATCAGAACGCGTAACAAAAGAACAATTCTTATTCCTCCCAAAGCATCCTAGGGCGGCGTCCATGGGTATTTGGCTTGAGGCCTCCTACATGGTGCCAGTTACGGCTCTATCCGTATCTCAGAGCTGGGTCTATAAAACGAGATGCGATGCCTGACAAGTGTTCCCCAACCCCAACTTGAGCTCACTCGAACATCCTTCAAGTACTTTTATCGCCACATACAACCCAGTTTCTACTATGCTGCTCACTCGCCATCTTGTGCAAGCGTTTACGCTTGTCGTTCTCATTTACTCGGCCTCGGCTGCACCGATCGAGGATTCAGGCAAGGCGCATGGTCTTCACTCCCAAGGAGTTCATACTAAACTTTGAGCAGCTCGTGGCGGACCTGCAATCTTTTTCGCTTATGCTGCTCTAGCAGACGAATAGGTGAGGAAGATCCTCGGGAATGAACTAAGGGCTATTCGGATGTCTGACACAACTTACTGATTGGATGCAGAAAATCTCTGAGTCTGCTAGGAAGTTGCTCAGCAGCAACTTAAAGTACACAGTGCTCTCAGTCAAAGTCCTTCTCGTCTGTACCAATGCTATAAGATTGTAGCTCTTATGGAGTGAAATGCTGGAGACTTAGGCCAGATTTAAGCTACAGAGACTTGCGATGAGGATGTTGTTTACTGTTGGTTTACTGCCACCGCGAAGTCACATCACGACAGGAGGTCCCCTATAGACGGTGACGAAGCATTGAAACCTCTATGTCGAGAGGAGCGATGCCGATTCTCGATTCCGACGTCTGTTGCTATTAACAGGTGCCATTTATGTCATATCAGGTGTCCGCGCTCACCATCGTGCTGCCAACTCATCCCTCGAACACTTTCTCTTTCTGAACACCCAAGGTACTAACCTTGAACAAGTCTTTCTTTCGGACGGCGCAGATCATGGTTTTTGTAGCACCAATATGCCCATTGTCAACTCTACCACCGCAACCAAAGGCGTTCAGAAGAGTGGTCAAAGGAGAACACCCATCGACACTTGTCCCTAGCTTATACCGACCCATGCACTGATGCCGTATTGGATGCGTACTGCCAGGACCTTGTGTAGGATTCATGTGAAAGGACTACATAAATCCAAAGCCGTCTTCTTGACTCTTTTCCTGAAACTACAAGTGTGCTGACACTAAGTATCGATTCACAAGTGAAAATATTCAGGGGTGCTCTTTGAACGGAAGCCAAAGTGAGCAAGAGGATATAACCAAGACGATGCTGCGGGAGACTTTCGGGTTGCTTTCGGGGAGACTGAAAGACCAACTCAGTGTCGTCGATTTTGCGTGGATTGGTCGTCGAGGATGATCATCGAGCGCCTATCGATTTGTCAGCAGGTTTCGTTCTTGATTGTTCTGGCAAATTCCTTGAGTCGCCTCTCAAAACGGCAGTCAAGCTCAGCCTCATCACTAAAATCTCCTCCTCTATCCACCACCTTCTCCCACCTCCTCCTCTCACATTCCGCAATGGTCAAAGAAACGTATGTCCCACTCTTACCCGCTCTGCAAACCGTAACTTAATAAATCATCTCAGCAAATTTTATGATCTCTTGGACGTCTCTCCAGACTCATCAGACGCCGACCTCAAGAAAGCATATCGCAAAAAGTGCGCGTTATTCAGTACCCCACATCGTTTTGACTTGAAGTGCTCATTGGTTTCATCAATCAAGGGCTCTTCGCCTTCACCCCGACAAGGGTGGCGATCCAGAGGTCTTCAAAGAAGTGACACATGCGTACCAGGTCTTGTCAGATCCTGAAAAACGCAGCATCTACGATGCTCGGGGCGAAGCTGGGCTCTCAGAGCAGGGTGGTATGGGAGGAATGGACCCACAGGTACGCTCGCAAAGTTACGATCCAACAAGCTTTCACCAATGTCACCCTAGGACCTGTTCAGCCAGCTGTTTGGCGGCGGCGGCTTCTTCGGCGGTGGTGGCGGTCCGGGCGGTCGCCAACAAGGTCCCAAAAAGACAAAGGACCTCGTTCATAGAGTATCTGTTTCCCTAGAAGACCTCTACAAGGGCAAGACGACGAAGCTGGCACTCACTCGCAACATCATCTGCAAAAAATGTTCCGGCAAGGGCGGAAAAGACGGCGCTGTCCGTACATGTACCTCCTGCCACGGTCGTGGTATCAGAGTCACAATGCGACAGATGGGTCCTATGATTCAGCAAATACAGTCAGCATGCGACGAGTGCTCGGGTACTGGAGAGATGATCAATCCGAAGGATCGTTGCGCCACTTGCAAGGGCAAGAAAGTCGTTCCGGAAAAGAAGCTGTTGGAAGTTCACATCGACAAGGGTATGAAGGGTGGCGAAACCATCAACTTCCGAGGCGAGAGCGATCAGTCACCGACAGCTGAACCGGGAGACGTGATCATTGTCATCGAGGAAAAGCCCCACGAACGCTTCACCCGCAAGGACAACGATCTCATCATCGACATCGAAGTCGACCTTCTCACTGCTCTTGGTGGCGGACAGGTCGCCATCAAACATCTGGACGATCGTGCTCTCATCGTCAAGATAGAACCTGGTGAAGTCATTAAACACGGTAAGCCCATTTGTCGATTTGATCTACGAGACAGCGGTTGATGTATCTGCCCTCCTGATTCTTATTAGGCGATGTCAAGGTGATCTACGGTCAGGGTATGCCTTCACGGCGACACCATGAACCTGGCGACATGTATGTCAAGCTCAACATCAAATTCCCTGAACACATTGACCCCTCCGTCATCCACCACCTCGAAGCCGCTCTCCCACCACGCCAACCTCTCGATAAGTTCCCTAAGAACTACGTTGTAGAGGAAGTCAACCTCAGCGACGTTGATCACCACACACGGCACAACATGTCTGATGATGCTATGGACGAAGATCACGATGAACCCCGGGTACAATGTGCCAACCAGTGATCTATCTTTTGTCCATTCTCATCGCTCATGTACCTACTCATGTTCATTACTCGTGAACTTCGCTTCGTTCTTTTCATCTACGCAACACATCACACGACCCCATCCTTTGCAACCTATATACTCTAGAACCTCTCGTTTCCACCTCTCTCCTCGTTTATATACCTTGCTCAATCTTGTAGTACCGCAATTACACGTATCATGCATCCCAGCGGGTCTAATGTATTGTATTATCAGTACTGTGTTGTGTGTTGTAAGCGAGGAAGTGCACCTCTGGATTTACTTTGAACTGCTCATATGCGTCGCGATTGAAGAAACTGACTTCAGTTTCATTTTCTGAGACCATCTTGTCAGAGGCATCACTGCCAGAAACGATGGAGATGACAGTGCATACCAAATCCTAGGTCCACAAGTAGTTTAGAATCATCATCGAATATCCAATCGTCGTGATCAAGGTTGATAATGAGATTGGTCGTCTATACACGCCATTAGACGAGGACCTTCGGCATACGCATCAAACAAACCTTCGCGCCGTGTGCCTTTGAATACAGCTTCATCGTATCTGACCCAAGCAGACACGCGTTTAGGATACCCTTTCCACGTATAAATATAATAACAACTCACCCAATTCGACGTTCTTATACGGCCTCCAAGCATGACCACTCTGTATAGCTCAAAGAACCCCTCCACATTCTCAACCCTTTCAAAGAAAACCGCCAACACAATGAATAAACGCATACCTTCTCTAACCATCTCCTTCAACCTCCCGATCGTAGTCGTCTCCAAATTTACATCATGCAACACCAGACTGCGTTCTGTGCGAAATTGGAAAGATTTGATGACGCGGATAGTTAGGATCGCTGAGGTTTTGGGACGCGCAAGGTTTGTCAGGACGTCAGAAATATCACCATTGTCGTTGTTCGCGTCGCTCATGGTAGGATGGTCTGGCGACTGGAAAGAAGAGGGAAAGATAGTGATAATGATGATCTGAGAACACGATGATCGGATCATCCGGTCCGGAGTAAACGCCCATCCTGAATTTACTTCCTCAATTGGACCACGGAGGCTCTCCGCAAAGCACTTCACTTGCACAATATCCCATCTTTCTCGGATCACTTCGCGCCAATCAGTTTCTCCTCGAGGGAGAATTCAGCTTCGCAGCCTTCGCTACTCGGAAGGCATCAAATATAGCGTATCATGACCGTCTTGGTTGGTCATCACAGCAACCACGAGAAAGGGTATCGTGGTCTTCTCGGCAGTCCCCCGAGGTGGTGAGATAAAGGAAGTAGACACCCGTGTAGCGTGTTGGACCTTGTGTTCAAAGTATATATATTGCTTTAGATTGGAATTGGAAGAAAGAGAGAAAAACAAACACCAAGGATCAGAGGGAAGAGTAGAGGAAACATAACGACGAGGGAGACGAGAAAGAAAGTCGAGGAGGAGGAAACGAGACTTCGAGGAAAAGGAGAGGTTTAAAGGATATACATGTACAGGTCGATAATCTGCGTGTAACAAGCGTGACCGTTGCAAGAGAACGAAAGAGAGAACGAAGGTGGAGGAAGTAAAAGAGGTAGACACGAAGACGACAAACAAACCGTTGGAAACGAAAGGCCGTCCATTTGCAAAGGAATCCACTCATTGGAAAACAAGCAAAGCAGAGACGAAACGATGAGAATAACGCAGTTACCAATCCCCACCATCAAAGTCTCCATCCTGTCCATCCGCGAAGCCTAAACAACACCATCAAAACGTTTTCAATCATGGACACACGAACGCAAGTGACTCACCTTCTCTGTAAGCATCTTCCTGTCCATCATCAATAGCATTGGCTATCAACGCCCCACCAAGGAGACCGGCACCACCTGATTCGATCAAAGAATGCTATTCAGCAATCAAGGGGAGAAGAAGAAATGAAATCACGTACCAGCAGCGAGAACCGTTCCCATACCCATACCACCGCCAGACTTTTGCGGTTGCTGGGCGTAAACGACTTGAGGAGGGGGTTGTTGATACCCTCCATACCCTCCTTGAGGGGCAGGCTTCTTCCCGAACAAACCACCAAATACACCTGCTTAACATGTAAACCCCCCTGGACGCAAGGAGATGAGTCGAATGAAACATCACATACCCTTTGAGCCTCCACCTTGCTGAGCTGGGGGTGGTGGGCCTTGCTGCCACGCAGGAGGAGGCGAATGCTGCTGTTGACCCGGGTACCCTCCCCACCCACCCTGCTGCGGTGGTGGTGCTCCGTACCCCTGCGGCGGACCCCCATACCCCTGATGCTGTTGTGGAGGCGATCCATACCCACCACCATACCCACCACCATACCCTCCCTGCGGGTTTGGATAGTAACTATTCTGCGCTGGGGGACTGTTATACCCTGGTGGACTTCCGGGTCCACTAGGGTATGGTGGGCTTCCAGGGTAGGTATTGTGGTTCGGGGGAGGAGGACCTGCTGGTGGGGAGTATTGCGCTGGTGGTGGAGGCGGAGGCGGGCCTAAGGGATGTTCCCATACTGTAACGGGAGGCTGCGCAGCCGTATTGACATAGTACCTAGTAGTCCCAACGACCACGAGAATCGAATGATTGATAGAGCGAATGCACAACGATAAGCTCATCGTCTCATATTCCACCTCCAATGAGAGGCTTACCATGCATTGTATCTATAAACCGTAACAGATCGCAGTCAGACGGTGGGATCGCACGAAAGACCAATTCGTTCACGCACCTAGAGTCGTACTGGGTGATCCAGCCAGCAGGCAAAGGCCGTCTATCTGGGTTCTCTTTACCCGACATACTGCGAACACAAACGAGAAGGGGAGGGGGTGGAAGGAGGAAGTCGAAGAAGAGGTACGACGAGGGAAGGATCTAGGATGGTAGTGGTTAGATTTGTAGGTGGGACTGATGATTCGGCTGAAATGGGATTATAGCGCCATCGATCTCAAAGCAGTGCCTATAATGTCTCGCCTCTAGAGACCCATCACATTACTATACAGCTCTCAGTCCCACCCTCTGCACGGGATGACAAAACACTGACCTTGTGCTTGTGAAAAAGTCCCTAATCCAATTGCCGGGCTTTCCCCTACTCGTCCAGCCGAACCGAAAAGCCAAGGACACCGACCCACATAATACAGCCATATGGCACTGTTAGTATTAGCATGAACATTAGATACTTAGGCAAATAGGTACCAAAGAAACACACAACGAAAATATTAAAAACACCCAAAAGACAAGTAGAACAGATGGTAAGGGAGGAGTATAAGATACCCGACTGTTCTTCGTTTATCGTATATCATAGAGTATAACAGACACACACAGGGAGGCCCACAGGGGGATACAAATGACAAAGGATCAGATAGAAGCATTCGGTAGAAGGGGGGAAGGGGAAAAGGCAAAGGAACGGGAAGAGGAACGGGCGAGCAAGAAGCACCGTTGATCTCTCAGGGGGAGATAACTCGTTATACAAGAAAAGGGTTAGTGGATGATATCATCGGTTCTTTCTTTCCTGTCACCATCATCAACACCATCGGCACAATTGTAATGCGCTTTCAGGCTTGTTGCTTTCGCTTGGCTTTGGTCTGCTTCACGGGCACGGGCGGGGGAGGTGGTAGATCCTCCTCTGAATCCTCCTCGCTATCGTCGTTGTCACCCTCGCTATCGCTTTCATGTTGCTGTGGCTGCTTGGCGACCGCCGGCATAGCTATGGTAGGTGCATCATCGTCTTCAGAATCCTCTTCGTCCGATTCCTCGGAACCCTCATCATGGCTAGAGGTAGCGGCCTTGGGGAGTTCGGGAACAGGGACGGGACCATTAGCTTTGGCCGGAGCTTTGGCTTTGGTTGATTTTGACCGCTTGGTCTTCTTGAGCTGATGAATGAGGATGAGCACAGGGATACCGAAGTTAATTCAGGTACGGCTTACGGCGGCAGCTTCTTCGGTTGCAGCGTTGGCGGCGGCAATTTCCTCAGGCGAACGGTTTTCGTAAGCCTTCTTGTCGGCGTAAAACTTTTCTTTGGCATCTGCGGTAGCCTGATTGTATACCTACAAGATAGACGCGTGTGTTATCAGTGGGAGGAAGGGTTTAACGAGGGCATTAGGTAACGTACAGCTTTCTGCTCCTCTGTCATTTCTGCCCAGTTTTTAGATATGAGAGTGAGGAGCTCTGCGTTGGATAGGTTTGGGAACTGAGACCTGAGGTCTTTCCTGACATGGTTCTGGTAGAGGATGTACGAGGAAGCTGGGCGTTTCGGGGCATTGGGGTCCTTTGGTTTCTTGCTTCGCTTCTTCTTCCCCTCCTCAGCGCCATCTTCGACGGGGGCAGCCTTGCGTTTTCGGGATTTCTCAACTGGTTCCGGGTGGTCCGGGGGAGGGGGACGAACAGCAGCGGGTGCGGGGACGTGAGGGGCGACAGGGGCTGGCAATGGTGGTAAGGCTAAAAGGTCGCGTCAGGGGATCGAACGACGCGTCGCGGCTCGTGAGGAAGCTGACCGTGTAGCATTGGACCACCGATGGGTTGACCGGTCATGCCCTTGAGTACCTGGGCGAAGTGCTCTGCGACGGTCGCGCATTGTCGCATCGACTGGGCACAAGTATCGAGACTTATGACAAGCTAGAAGGGAAATAGAAAGTCAGAATGTAGTTTCAAAGTACGTAAAGGCTTCAAGAACGACGAACCTGGTTTCTGTGGAACTCGAGTGTCGGCGCATCTGCAATGTTTGCCATTTCTTGATTTTGAAGGCGAAGGGGAATGGGAAAAAAAGACTTGAGTGGACTTTCAATTCATTTGTGACTGTGAGAACGCATTTGAGTCGGAGCCTGAATCAACCACAACCACAGGGATGATCCCACGGTTTCAGATTCAACAAACACAATAAACACAGGACTCTATAATAGCCTTTGTGAAACTCTTCACTGGCCACGACGCAGGCGAGTTCGGCAGCCCTCGAAGTCAAGAAAAGAAATATGGCCCGTTCGCTAACAAAGTCAAATCCACATATGAAGATAGGAAGACTTATGAACTTCTGCACCATGTTGATCTCGCCGAACTTAGACTCTGAATAACAAGCAACCGCAGATTCCTTTGCCGTCCTACTAGGCTTTATCCTCCTCAGTGAGGTTTTGACATCGTGTAAGATCAGACCGCCGACGGGCGTATTGGAGGCATCTCTGGATGACCTACTTGGCGAAGCCCGCAAACGACATAAAAGTGAGGTTGAACCCTTGTTTCATCCCTGCCAACGTAGTCGCTAATTGTGTGATAATCGGATCGCATTCCTTAGGAAGCCTACGGAAATACATATCGTCTAGGACGCTCTCAAGGGACTCTCCAGGTCTTTCTCGCCGTATGACGGCCGTGCAAGAGGGTATCGAGAAGGAAACCAGTGACCCATCCGCAAGTACCCTCCAAAAGTCACCATTTACAACATAGCCTCAACTACTACTCTCTCGAAGAGCCGTGTTCATTCTTCTCCATCACTCTGCCTCGCACATCGCTCCACATGAAATGGAGGTTTCCTTCCAAGCGCGTCCGAGCGTCATTGAACGCGTTCATCCCTACTCTACCTTCCTCTTGTAAGGTACCTACCACCGACCCCTGGTTTTCATGATCTGCACGAGCTTACATTGCGCTCTTCTTGGGTACATACACCGTACACCGATTCTTACACTCTACACTCCTTTTGCGCTCTATCTCATGAACTTGAATTGGCCCGAAGGTTGTTCTTGACGTCGTTGTGCCACTAGATAAAGTCCCCAAGCCCATCTGATTCCTATCGCCAGTTTATCGCAGACGTTGTATTCTTTACTGTTTGCGTTCTACGGATAAGTTCACGCTAACTTAGGAAGGACCTGGACATTGCCTTTGTGACCGTGGGAACCATTTTGAGCCGGAGCCTGAACCAACACAAGGCTGGCGGCGAAAAGCCCCACGCTCTCAGTTTCAACGACGACCAAGCGCAAAAAAGGGCCTTTTGCTGAGCTCATCGCCGGCCACGACGCAGACGAGCGAGGGCTCGATAACGCACGAACAGAAAAAAAGTAGTTGCGTTGTTTCACACAAAAAAGAGAGAGAGAAAAAAACGAAACGAATATCATGATTTTATAGGATTGGACGTGCATTTATGGACAATATGTACCAATGGTTTCAACAGCCGTCGTCGACGCCGACGACGTCCTCCTCGCCACCCGTACACGCTGCGCAGCAACAAAGGGCAGCACCCGCGCCCATCGTTGAATCAACCGCCGTCCCTTCGACATCAGTCCAGGATCCCTCACACGCCATCGAAATCGACGACTACGCTGGCTTGACCCTTCCAGGTGCGTTGTCCCGCTCGCCGTCCACGACGACGTCCACATTGACTTTTGTGCCGGTGAAAACAGCTTCGTCCCCTTTCTCGTCAACCTTCGGAGGTAAGATCTCGCCAGCCACGTTCTGACGGACGCTTCGTCTGACTCGAATCATTCCCGCCTGAACAGCACCCCCCTCATCATCATCGTCGACGTCGACGGCCTCAACCTCCTTCGCCCAGCCTTCGTATTCGTCACATCCAAACTTCTTCTATAATACGTCGTCGCCCTTTAACACCATTGCCTACGGTTCATCAGCATGGCCCTTGCCTATCTCATCTTTTTCGACCTTGAATGGTGCAAATCCGGCCGCGGCAATCCCCTCATCATCTCAAACTCCCCAGCAGGTGCAATCACCTCCGCAGAACTCTCAACGCGCTCCAACTCCTTCTCATGCAACCCCCATGGTCATCGAGTCAGTCCTCCATATATCTGGGCATGTTCAGAAACTCCAAGTAGCTCATGGGCCTGGATCACCAACTAAGGCACACAGTTTGGCATGGCTCATGCTCTTACTCTGGGTTTCTGAACAGGCCTTTGGTTAGTTATTTACTAACCCTTTTTGCAGTCCTTCCCTCACCACGACTAACGGCACCAACACAACGACGACCCAATATTCGCCTCCTTCCATGACGAACATTTCCTCCGGTTCAAATCTCTCCTCTTCCACCTCCCAGATCCACCAACGTAACCCGTACATCCAGGCCTTTCTCCCCAACGCCCTCTCCATTACCAATGCATACCTACAGTACGCTCAACAGCTTCAGAACTACAACCAGTCGCAAGGGACGCTATCTCCTCAAGCTCTGCAAGCATCATCTAATCCTACGACTTCACTGTCGTCTCTTCCCCTGGGAACCTTTTACGCCGCGTCCCCCCCCTTTGTCAGCCTCGGCATCCGCTTCCACATCATCATCGACGACACCAACCCAGGTGCCTCCCACTCCCACCCCTCAGGAGCGAAAGCAGCAATTTCAGGCAGCTCTCAAACCTCTCCTGGTTTCCACGGCGTTCAATGGCGCAGGGGCGGTCAATACGATGGTCAATCGCATCGAAGACTATGGTTACAACGCCGTCGATGCAGTCATTCGGCTAGAGATACTGACAAAGATCAGGGATGGAGCAGGGAACCATTACTTCCGAGCTTGGGCAGAAAACGGTGCGGCTATGGACATAACCCGGGAATGGCTCAAGGCGGCATTTGTAGCCAAGCAAGACGATCCTCTCGTTGAAACTGTTATGCCGCTCTTACATGTAAGTTCTCCCCATTCCACAACCTTCACTTGATACTAAGATGAACTCGCCTGAAAGCTTATCGATCGACTGCCGCTGACGCTGGAACTACTAAAGAGCTCTAAGCTGGGTAAGATCATTGTTAAGCTGGTCAAAGATCCACCTTCTCCTGGTAAGCTTTTTCATCGCCCCGTGAATCCCTCCCCAAATCCGCTTGAGTCGTGCCCGAAATCTATATTTCGAAGAATTAGTTTTTTTCTGGTCATAAATGTAGAAACGACGAGTTCTCATTGTAAAACTTTTTGCTTTCCCCCAATTTTTGTTGTGCAGCGATCAAGGACATGGCATCGAATATCGAGCGAAGATGGCGCTCACTCTTGTCGTCACAAGACAATGGGTCAAAGTCGTCAGACCCCGTAAAGGCCGAGGGTGAGTCACGTCGGTCCATTCTACGAATGCACACTAAATAATAGACCCCTCTTTACTGTCAGACTCCAAGACGAAGAAGCGTAAACTCAGTGAACCTCCTTCGTCCAAGGGTGTTCCGCCACAGAAGAAAGCCGCCACAGGCGCAGGGTCGTCGGCCAAAGCGACTGTCAAGAAGGAGCCGAAACCAACCTCGATTCCCGTGAAGGACGCGAAGTCGGACTCTTCATTCTTCTCTGCGCCGAAACCCAAGCCTAAACTTCCGAGCTTCAAGAAAGCGCCCCCGCCCCCAGCGAATGTGAAGAAGGAGCCCGATCTTAATGTCGCGCAACCGTCGTCGATAGATCCTTTCCAGGAGGCTCTGAAATCCATGGCGAAAGGGCGAAAGGATTCTCCGATACAGACCCCACCTCCTGCAGCCTCTACGCCCTCCTCTGATACCCCCGTCCCATCCGTCTCCTCCAAACCGACTGGTAAGAAACGCAAAAGCGTTACTTGGGCATCGGAAGACCGGCTTGAGTCCATACGTTTCATTGAGAAAGCGATATACGATGACGATCCAGTAGATGTCAGCTACTTTCATTTGCTTGTCTTGTTTGTACTATACATTAATGTTCTCTCCCCTCCCTCCATTTTCTTATACAGGGTGCCACTATACCTCACAGCAATCTACGCGATCTGGATCGGGCCGAGGGAGCCTCACTACACTCACATGTATTTGAAGAAACCATTGACTGGACGGAACCACTGCGTAAGCCAAATCCTTCCTCTCATGCGTGTTCGTTCCAGGTATTAAAGACCGCTCAACCGCCGATGTCCCCTTCACATATCTTACCTTGTAGCCTTTGAACTCCCCGAAGCGATCGCTGCCATTGTACCTGAACGAGGCTCTACAAGCGAGGAACGTCATACACAAGAGCAACGCGAGCAAACCGCCCTTAGCGCCGTATACCTGTCCCCACAACATATCCCCGATACCCCAGGCGAGCCGTCACAAGTATACTCCGAAGAGGAGATCTACAAGGATACGAAACAAATGACCTGCGGACCCGAAGCAGATGCTTACTTCTGGCAACCGGATCTTGCGGCACAACAACCTCTCGATACCAACAGCACTGACGCCAACATGAACATGAATCCGACAGACGTCTTAAACGGACTTTTGGGACAGATAAGCGCAGGAGGGGGGATGATGGACTATTCACAGTCGGTCTCCGAGAATGGCAGCGATGCTAGCGCTAGCGCCAGTGGTACACAGCTTAATTTCGATCAAATAGCAGCGATTGCGTCGCAGATGCCTCAGCTGCAGTCTCTCCTGCTGCAGCTCGGAAATAATCAGCCCCCGCAGGCGTCATCACAACAAGATCAACAACCTTATGCTGAGCAAACCCAGGCGTGGGGTAATTATTCCGAATATGGTCAACAAGGGTATCACAACAATGATGGCGCCCGTGATTGGTCAGACAGAGGCCGTGGTGGGAGGGGAAGAGGAAGGGTAAGAGGAAGAGACGATGGGGGTGGATATAGACATAGTAAAAAGAGACTTTGCAGTTTCTATGCGGCTGGAAGGCGAGCAAAAAACCATTTCCCCCTTCGAGAAGTGTGAAAAGCTGAACTAACTCTTCTTGAACAGATGTCGATATGGTGACCAATGCGATTTCGCACACGAAAATCCAAATGGAAGTATTTACTGACTGCCTTTTCGTTATATCGTTATATGGGTCTTCTCCCCCTTCATCTTGACTAATTTATCGGTACTTTCTACTATTCCATGATTCGCGCCCCATCCATCCATCATTATATAACCCCACCACATACAACATGATTCATTTCCTCCTCGCATATTTCCATACATATTTTCTTGCATTCCAATCACTAGCTGGTACTCGGAGCACCTTAAAGTCAACTTGCTTCATTCAGAGGTGATTGTATTCGATACACACAAAGATACAAGTATAAGAGTGATATCAAGGCCTGACAGCAGTATGAGGACGCTAGTGAATACAGACGTTCTGGAAAGGCTCAAGGTCGATCGCGAGAAGGTAATACTCGTCCGAGAGTGGACATGAATAAGCTGCCGCGTTAAGAGGACTGACCAAGTATCAACTTCTCGGGCATAGTTAGACGAAGAGCAGGATGTGATGACTTACAGCGCCACATGCACCGAGGAAGCTAGCCGTTTCGCCGAGTGAGTGCTAAGGTTGACGGCGAGGGTGATTGTAGAAGTAGGTTGTAGCTTGTCTTGGTGCTTCGTATTACCGGTATGCCCTGCGGATTGGATGAACTCCATGAGACGGATCCACGTAAAAGGTCACACCAGTCCCCATCGATGCTGGTGTTTGCGAAGAAAAAATCCAATGGCCGAAAGAAATATAACTACTTATTACTTTATACAAGTACAGAGAAATAAATAAATCAGCGACAGCTCACATGTGGTAGTATGGTATATATCTATGTTAAGAATTATAACAAATGACCGACGGGGAAAGCAGATGGAAAACCACAGGAAAGGACTGTAATGACGGAGGACGAGCGGATATACATATGATGTGGCACTACCTAACTTTGTGTTGACTTTCTTTTGCGAACCTGCCGCTTAGCTGGAGGCTGGTCAGCGTTCGACGTGGTGGGCGAGGCAGTCTCCGAGCCCTGTTTACGCTTCACCCCAGCATTGGCCAACGACGGCGTACTTCCACCAGCCGTTGCAGCCGTACTCGTCGCCGGCGCTGGTGCAGCGGCATTCGCAGGGGATACACCCTGGCCAGGTTGCTGGGGAATCGTTTTATGCTGTTTTTGAGGCGAATTGCCAGCGGACGTGGAAGCTTGGGGGGATGTAGCAGCTTGCGGGTTAGTGAGGTGATTGGGGGGCGGGTAAGGAGTGGGACCGGCATTAGGGTTTTGCGAGTAGAGTAGGTAGGGTGCTTGCGAGGCTGGAGGGTTGCCAGGAAATGGAGGGAATGTCGGTGCGGGTTGAGGCGGAACTGCGCCTTTCTCCCGCAAGGTTGCTGCGAAACGTTTTAGGGCGTCTAGACAACAGTCACCCGTGGTATGAGCAATGTGGACGCAACAGACCCAACAAATGTCACATACCAATTGGCCCCAGTTTCGTTTCCCGAGTATAGGCGATGAGGTCAGACATTTGTCCTACACTCTCGGCCAACTAAAGCTTTCAGGTCAGTGTACAGTTGAACGAGACAAACGGGCAGAACAAAGTCACCTCAAGACATCGCATCGTAGCTTGTGGTATCCCAAACGCATTGACTGGCTCAGCTGGTATTGACCCCCCTCGGTCTACAACCCACCTCTGCTCGTCGGACCGATCGGCGCCCTGACCATTCTGACCATAATATTGTCCGTTAGGCATCGGTGCCCCATCAGTCTGTCCCATGTCTCTCCTCAGACCGTGTATTTGATCAATGGAGATGTACTTGTCATGACTGAACGCATCGAACTGAAAATCCTCGAACTTGAGGTGAAGCTGCGGTGCTTGGTTGCCTCCAGCACCAGGAGCCGCGAACGTTGGTGTTCCAGCTGGTGCACCGGTAGACAACGGCCCAGCATTCACACCCGCCAGGGATCCGGGAGGGTGAGAGTCCGAAACGACGACATGAACCGTCAATGGTCCCCGAAGTGTAACCGTGTATCCGTTGGCGTATTTATACGTCCACACCGAGTTGACACATTCAACCACCGAGTGACCCGTGCTATACAGTCTTTCACGCGCACCGTCAAGTGAAAGGGTCATAGATTGGACACCCGATTGGGCTGTGACGAGAAAAAACCGCGGAAGTATAGGGGTAGTGATTTCTGGTGGAATTACAGTTGAGGAAGAAGAGAAAATGCGGCTAGAAGAAAGGAAGGACTCACCGAAAGGTTTTGCTTCCTGCCGCTGGCTATCCTTCCACAGCGTGAATTTCATGATAGCCTTCGGCGAAAAATATTCCTTGATGAGATCCTGCCACCAATCCAAACGCATTTTCTGTATAGATGATAATCAATGATTGATATCGGGGCACAGACGTCGATGATGGGATGTCTCATACCTTGTCAAGGTTGTCGAGTTGAGCTAGAACCCCACTAAATTGTAACAGCTTGACCAAACCTTGCCCGCTACCGACAGGCGGCTGAATCCTGTGAGATCAAGGAAAAAGTTTAGAAATTGCGTTAATATGACGGATACTCGAAACTTACACCGTAGGTGCGCGTGACATCATCGCCGTGCCCTCCCCATTGCTGGGCCCTGGTATTCCATTTGGTTGGGCATTTGGCGGTCGAGCTCCAGGTATTGACGGATTTTGTGACGCGCCAGCGACTTGGTTGGCCATCTGGGGAGGCATCGCATTGTTGATGGGGGATATTTGCGTACTGAGGGAAGGATGGCTCTGCTGCCTTGATATTCGGCCACCAGAGGGAACCATGGGAGAAGCATTTGGCATGTTGCCTTGCTGGTTCATCATAGTGGCGGATGGATGCGGATTAGGTGTATGCGAAGGACCTGCTTGTGATGGCGGGCGGACGGAAGGACCCTGCGGTTGAGATTGCGGTCTTGGGGGATGTATCTGCGGATTTGAAGGGGTGAGTTGTTGTTGCGATATGTTCTGTTGGGAGGGAGAGGAGTGGTTTATTGGGGAAGCGTGGTTCATTTGCGGTGTCGAGGAATGTTGAGGAGTATGCATTTGAGAAGGGGGACGAGGAAATTGGTCGTATGAGCCACTCATATGTTCAAACTGCTGCGCAGGGGTGACATGAAAACCAGTACTGCTACCTGCTCTCACAGGCAGCCTGCTTCCGGGTGCGCCAGGCGTCATAGGGCCTCCTGGCTGGTTGAAGGCGGGCCCTAAAGCATCCCCTACATTCCCTATTGAATTTGGTGACCCCGCGGCCGCCACGAAGGGAAATTGATTAGAAGGACCCATTCGCGGTGTTCCTCCTTGGAAAGACGGACCGTTTTGAAACATTCCCTGCTGCTGTTGCTGCTGGTGGTCGGGAGTCATACGAGCACGACTGATTGGCGTCTGACTCTGCACAGGCATAGACATATGAGACGATCCGGGACGCGGAGACGAGGTCATCTGCGGGGGTTGCTGAGGGTTGAAGTTGGTGTTGACATTGTTGGGGAAATGGCCGCCTATCGGTGGTTGATTGAGCGCGCCCATAGGTTGCGGTGGTCGGTTGTTGGGCATTCCAGGCATGTTGTTCGGCGTCCCAACCATCCCGCCGCCTTGGTTGGGTGCAACCAGACCCTGTGAGCGCATATTCAACAAGTCCGGGGGCAAGCCCGACATGGAATTGACGTTTCGCGGGACTTGGGGGCCCATAGGCGGGCCTGTATGGGGACGAATGCCCATATTTGCAGCACTTGGGTTGCCCGGCGACATTCCCATTACCATCTGCTGGTTGAAAGGAGGCCCTGGTTGGTTTGGAGCCACGCGCCGCATTTGTTGTTGTTGTTGTTGAGGGTGTGGTGGTTGGTTGACGAAGGGAGGGATGTGGGGGTTCATGGCGACGCCGACAGCGCCAGCATTCTGGAGGCTTGGGTTCATGCGCATGCCTTGCATTTGTTGCGGTGGTCGGTGCTGGATGTTTGCTCCTGTTCCCTGGGACAACGCCTGGGTCATTTGGAATTGGTACGAGTGTGGATCGGTCATTTGGCCGTTGGGCAGCATTTGCATGCCTGCAGGCATCGGTTGGCGTTGAGGATGGACCAGTCCGCGTTGTAGCATGCCGTTTTGTTGCGGGTTGGCGTTCATCATCGCGCTCGCCGTCGTCCTCCGTCGTCGTCGTCGATGAACTCGGATTTTCTCACACAACTGGCGGCAACACGTGCCACTCAGTCTAGCACCTCAAATCGGACTCCTTTGATTCACAAACAAACCTCCGTTCCATCAAATCCAGATTTTGCCTACAACGCCTCTGATATTGGACAAATTCAATGGCTTTCTGTGGTTCTACTCGGACAGTGGTCACCGGTGCATGCATGGACGAGAAGTTACACTGTTGTTACACTGTCAAATTGACACAGAAACGTATGTATCCTATGTGCACTCCAAGGGCTAGTTCATCTGAAGCATGTGCCGAAAGGAATCGATGGAATGTTTCCAATTGGCATATACAGGCAGACATAGTGCTCTATCTCTATGAAAGCACCGTCTTGATAATCATGTTCCTTTCATGCGCTTTGATTGCGTAGGGCGAGTCGCTGGTTTCAAGCGAGCGCTTGATCTTGAGCGTCCCATAAACATCCAGGACTTTGATGAGCGAGTCGTGGTCCTGGGAGTCTTCATCCATGTCCTGGATATAATCCAGAAAAACAGGAAACATGTCACCGAAGGTTTCCGCTGCAATAGGGATTGAAGCTTCGACTCTCTGATAATGACTGTAAAGAAATTGGGCAAGGTCACTGCAAGAGACTTCCAAGCTTGTGTCGGGAAAGGAAGAAGTAGGGAGCCGATCGGCGAAGAAACGAGGGTCCTTGAAAGCTAGGTGTCGCAAGTTGAAAGGAGGAAGAAATAGCACCTGGAAAATTTCAGCCTTCTTCTCTAGTATGGCAACATCATACAAGTTGGTTGACTGGGAAGGCGAAAGTCGAAGCAAAGTCCAAACAAGTAACCACCAGATGGACTCCAAATCATGAAAGGGATTGTGCATGAACGGCGCTTCATTATATTCGGCACCGTACAACGTCGCCTTACTCTTCGATCGATGGGTCATGATAGGTTTTTGAGTTCGAAATTCGTAAGAGCCGTTGAAGACTTCGATTGACATGAACTGAGCGGTGCCCTAAGTACTAGATCTCAACATTGGAATGGATAGAGCAAGAAGAAGGGCTTACCGTTTTGATGCGGCCAGCCTCGGATGCTTGGTTTGGATCGTAGAAAGTCACAAATTCAAAGTCAGAGAGGCGAGCGTGTCCATCACAAATAATGATATTCCCTGGGCTTATATCGCGGTGGATAGCAAACGCGCCAAGCCACATAGCCCTCAAGGCTGAGCATGATTTAGCATGGATCAAGCATGGATCAAGTCCGACGATGGAAAACCTACCTTGCACCACTTGTCGAATGTACTTGAAGATCTCTCTCAAGCTCATACACTGGTCAAACGCCGTCCCGACATCAAGCCAGACGCTGCGATCAAGTCGGCGAGGGATATATTGGTCTTCTTCGCCTGGACGCACAAGATGGAAATCACGGATGTGCCCATCAAGCCCGCCTGAGATGATATTACCAGAGCTGTTATAGTAGTACGGACGTCTAGTCTCGCCGCGCGGGATGGGAGAGATGTTCAGGGGTGGGCCGGTCACATTGCTTTGAAAAGTACGGATACTATCCCCAAGTGAGAGCTCTTTCAAGCCGAGATACTGGCATGTTGTAACCGATTGGTCCGTTGGCGAGAAACCTTTGAGCCGAAGAAAGTGGTTTTGCAGAATATCCTCGGTGGCATGGGGATCCTGCTTTGTCTTCATGCGCTCCATTAATTCCAGGTAGAGTTCACCTTCTGAATGATTCCTGCGATCGACCCAAGCGGCTTTGAGGGCGTAAGTTGGTCCTTCTGGAGCCCGTTGCTCGAAGACCTCCCATACTCGCGTGCAGCGTCCCCGAATGCTCTCGGCACGAAAGTCGGATAGCACGCGGATCGTTTCGTACCATATATTCCCAACAAGAATGGCGTACTGGATAGAATCCCCTCTGTCCAGGCGCTTCATGGTTTGATCGTAACCATGGAGTTCCGGTGGAAGCGTGTGATTCACAGTTGGTGCACCAGGAAAGCCATGAAAAAATGATAGACCAACAAGAAATTTGACGAGGGGGCGTGGGTTCTAGATGGCAAAGGTGAATTAAACGCAAGGCTATGCAAGGTGATGCTCACTTTGGTGAAGTCAAAACCACTTGTGACCATTATGTGTGAGCGAGAGAAGTACCACAGTCGGCAGTTGCGAAATTCAATGGTAATTCCGAAGAAGAACATGCGACGTGGATCATTTCGGAGAGCTTGTTGGGCACTCCATATAATTTGGCGTTGGTTCTATAATCTTGGTCGTCAAAGAGATCAAACTCAAGAAAACAAACGGGTTCACGTTTTGACGAGATATCTCATTATCGTCGGGCTTGAGTTGACCTGCAATGACTATATCGTGCCATCCTTCCACCCCCGAAGGGACGAGCTGGACATTCCGCGACCAATGGATATCAGGACGCGAGCAGTCTGCCTTGTTGTCTGAGGTAGGTGTATGGTTGGGGCGATAGCGTGAGACCAGGCTCGATTCAATCTGATGACGCTTAGCAAATGAACGATCGAGGCGTTGACAAAAGGTATGGAGCGGACGAAACATGGCAGCTTCCGAGCGATTGTCGACGGGGTTAAAGCCTGCTATGATTCCGTCCTGCCTTATAGCACTTTCGCCTTCCAGATCCTGCAATGTTTCATCTACCATGGACGGAGGCGTGGTTGGAATGACACGATCGATGAACCAATCTTCGGATACGACGGGAATGTAGGGGTTATCCTGAGCAACTGCATCTCTGGCCGATTCAATATCTGCTCTGTATTGTAAGCCATGAGTGGCGCGAGACTAGCGAGGCGACTTTCCGGTGGAGAACGACATGGAAGTTCAAACGTTCAAGCTCAGGCTTCAAGCTTCAAGCTTCAAGCTTCAAGCCCAAGAGGGCCACAGGCGTCACGGGCGCTTCGCTCATAGGGGCTCCATATTTGCCCTGAGCCCGGCGGGACTTGTTTACTCACTGGCGCTTTTGACGAAGCTTGCGCGTATCGCGAGTCGTAGACACGTCCATCTGGATTTTTTAAGGCTGTAAGTATTCGCTATTTCTCAGAGGTACCTCATATCGAACTTTGCTCGTTTTCAGTGGGACGATCTGAAATATCTGATTCTGAATAGACAGTCAACCAGCCCCCACTTTTGCGTGTAGATATAGGTAGGATGGCCATCCAAAGGTCAGCGCTCCGAAAAGGCTCTCCAGTCTTTGCATTCGCGCTGCTGAGGACGTTTTCAAGTATCACAAAGTATCATTCCCGCAGAGATTGAAGCTGTCCCGCAAGCGCTCCCTCTCGTCTCCGCTTCCCAGCGATTGGCTTGCCAATGCTTCGCGAACCCTGCCCAGACATCGCAATTCTCGAAACATCGTGATTTCATTGTCAAAGGTCCTGTTCTTGGTACCCATCGTCACAAATCCACCTCCAGGAGGAAATTGCGTGTTCCATTCCAGTTGCCATCCTCCGCGTAAATTTGGTAATGAGTCGTATCATCTGGTACAAGGACCACACTGTCCAACGTGATCCAGACCGCTGCATGTCTTGGAATGACTGTGCTCGAAGGAGGGTCAGGCTATCTACTCACTGTTGTTCTTTGGTAAGGAGCTCGTACGATTCGGGCGAAATATGCCCAGAATCAACCCAGAATGACCAGGCTACAGCTCGACGTTGCAAGCAGAGTCGCGAAGAAAGGCCAAATCATGAGAAGTCACACCCCAGAGGTTGGAAATAATGCTATTATACCTCACACACATGGTACCGATGCCAATGAGAGGCCGCCGATGTCATATAATTTGTGCATGTCCAGCCATTGGCGCGATCGGATGTTCTTTATGTGACAAAAGTCTCTGCCAGTCGACAGTGGCGTTGTGTTCGGCCATCTGTCTTTGTCGCGGTCATACCGTCCGGATTCTCGTTATCCATCAGAATTAGAAGTTCCGTATTTTTAGCAGCATGTGTTGATGCCTTTGTGCACACTTCAATGTGGGTCTTGGTTCACGTCCTTCCTTCCGCCCGCTCATGGCTGACACCAAGTCTACAGTGGTTGCTAAGTGCGAACACTCTCATTTCCCCTCCCGTTCTGCATTGACGATGCCACAGCAACTTGCGTTGCTGACTATCGCATCGTTGACTATTACCTTTGTAGTTACGAGGAGTGACTTCACAGCCGCCTTGCTGTTCGACAAACCTCAAGATGTGCCACAATGTCGTGCGCCTCTCCTTCCACTGATATCTGCGTCCAATAATCCTGTTGCGAGTCACCCTGCAATCCGCGTCGCCACCCAGCACCTGGACATGGGGTTAGATGCCCTCTTCCGGGATGCTGATCTGGAAAGCCTAGCCGTCGCCGTGGTCACGGGAGAAGGCTCGGTATTCGAAAGCTTTCGCGGGGTACAGAGGGCCAATGAAACCAACCCAACACTACGAGGCATTGTCGATAGACATTCCATCTATCGCCTCGCTTCCATATCCAAGTTGTTCACGACCACGAAAACTCTCCTGCTACGGGATGCAGGTTTACTCAGACTGTAAATCTTTCTTCACACCATCCTCGCACTATATTGACAACGATATTGGAACAGCGATGACGATGTCGGCACCATCCTGGATGACTTTCCGAACGTTTCCAACGACCCCATCACTGTACGACAACTAATGGCACACATGTCTGGCCTTTTGAGGGAATGCCCTCCGGGTAGCTCTAATGGAACATGGCCAGACTCACTGAACGGGACTGGCCCACCAGGATATAGTGGTGTTCCATTCCCCGATCGGAGAGCTTTCCTCGACGCGATTTCCACCACAAACAATGTTGCGGCGCCATACACGTTCCCATCATACTCCAATGCCGGATTTTCAGTTCTGGGATTGGCGAACCTTGAAGCCACTCGGCGACATGAAGGGTTACACGCTCCTTCATCACATGCAGCCCTCTTGGATCGAGACATATTTGCTCCCCTTGGGCTTAACGGCAGCTCATTCGTTGTTTCGGAAGCGAACAGGGACAGAGTCGTTGTGTCTTCTACATTCACAAATGAAGTTGTGAGTACATAGTTGTCAGAAATTTCTTCTTTTACACTGAAGCCGGTTAGGACCTCGATTTTGGTGATATTACGAATCCAGCTGGTGGTCAAATGAGCTCGCTATCTGACTTGGTAAAATTCCTCCGTACGTTGCTCAATCCAAGCCGTCCAGATTCTCTCCTTCGCGAGTACACTATCCGTGAATGGTTCAGACCTCTCCACGTATGGTGGGATGATTTCTCAGAAGTGGGAGCCCCCTGGGAGATATTTCGCCAGCGCGACAGCTACGGCAGAAACCTACGGATCTACTGCAAAAGTTAGTGCTTTGAGTCACCCATTATTGTGCCGTCCTCATAAACGCCATCCAGCTGGCGAGCTCATCGGGTTCCACACTTTAATTTGTGCCAATCCCTCAACAGGTTTTGTTACCGTGATCTTGACCACCGGGCCAACAATGCAGACCTTCCCTCTCAACGATCTTATCTTGTCACATTTTCAGCCCGCCTTCGACATCATCACCGAAGAATTCACAAAGGACGCGTTAGTTGGTGACTGGTCGTCCAACGATGTCCGTGTCAATGTCTCAGTTTCCATCATTTCGGGATCGCTCTTCGTCACCAAATACGAAGTTGGACCAACCAACGTCTTGAGCACAATCAATGGTGGAGAATCCACTCCCATTGCATTGTGGCACACACAGGACATGGAGTTTCGGTGCGCGAAATACATGCTTCTTCATATCGGGAATGTTACTGATTGACAGGACAACTAGTCTTGCTCGAGACGCTCCGGGGAGCGGTTGTTTGCTCCAATGGGTTGGACTTGATGATTATGCACACGACCGTGGATTTGCGACGAATTTGATCAAGTTTACAGGAAAGCACGGTGAGGAGAAATTGGTGATTCCGGCGCTTGGTGCAGAGCTGCGCCGAACCAAGTGAGCTACCCTCCTCACCGCATCCATCACCACTGTATCACCGTTACGCACATTCACAAGGGTCGGAGCTGCACAGTTCCTTGCTGGGTTTACTCCTGTTCGTATTTAGTAAATCAGATAGGAGGTGCGCATTGTTGACGCGCTATCGGCGGACACTGGATGACTCTGCCCACGAACGAGGCTCTCTGACAATTACAGTCAGATCTGAAGGAAGACACAGCGAATAGAGTTCATTTGCGCACAAATGAACGCCTCTTCTTTCTTCATTGCGCACACGCCACGCCGTTCCTTATGGATGGATGTATGTACATACATTGAACCCTCCCCTCAATTTGAGTAAACTCTCTCGAGCCTTGAATGAGCCACCTCTTTAATTCGCAGTCAGTGTGTCCGTAGATTAAGCTGCGAGTTTAGCGAACGTTTGTGCGAGCAAGTTTGAGTCTATCCACTGTTTAGGAGCTACCCTAGGGAGCCCAGTCATGTGATGCATCGAAGATCCAAAAATTTCGGTGTCGCGAAACTTTGCGCCACCAACATCCTCCTCCAATGGTCCGCAAACTGAAGTTTCATGAGCAGAAGCTCTTGAAGAAAGTTGACTTCTTGAACGTGAGTTGCTTGCCAAATATCCTATGTGCATTGTGACATCTGGCTTGTAGTGGAAGCAAGATGCGAATCTGAGGGAAATTCGCGTCATGCGACGGTATCACATCCAAGACCGAGAGGATTACCACAAATACAACAAGCTATGTGGATCTCTCAGGCAGCATGCCCACCGAATATCCATGCTTCCGGCCCAAGACCCCTTTCGATCGCGCATGGAGTCGCAAATGCTTTCCAAACTCTACGACATGGGTGTGCTGAATACCACGGCGAAACTGTCGGACGTGGAGAACAAGCTCACGGTCTCTGCATTCTGTCGGAGACGCTTAGCAGTGTTTATGTGCATGTCTAAGATGGCGGAAACCGTGAGCGCCGCAGTTAAATTCATAGAACAAGGCCATGTCCGTGTTGGCCCAGACACCATCACAGATCCTGCGTTCTTGGTTACGAGGTGTGTTGAGATAATGACTGGCCTATTTCCTGCATGACTGAATGACGCGGTAGAAACATGGAAGACTTTGTTACCTGGGTAGATACCTCGAAACTCAAACGCACGATAATGACCTACAATGACGAGGTATGTTCCCTTGAATTCTTGGGTGAAGATCTGCTAGTTAACGTGGACCCGCCCTAGCTGGATGACTTTGACTTGCTGTGAGAACGCTTTCGAAAAGTATATGTAGATGGGTTGTGTATCGCTTGTGTGTACAGTAACATATATAATTTTGTTTGTCGGACAAGAAGCGCCCATTCACCTTTTCCTCATTTGTCTCCCACTACGCCTGCAACCAGTCATTTCTCCGCGACTCCCTTGACAACGTATACAACACACGAGGCCCGCAAACCTTCTTATTTCTCCCCTCTCCTTTGTATATCTGCAGAAGAAACCGCACCAGAGGTCTTGATCTCCTGCAAACGCCCTCAAAGCCGTCAATCCTGCCTCACAAAGAATCCACCAATTGTTGCGCATGAACCACGCACACTAGAATTCTCAACGAATCCGACGTACATTTACTCGCCTACTCTCTGGACCGCATTCACGACACGACGTTATACCCTTGACGACATAGACATTTGCATTCGCTCCTGGTACCCATCATCAATCATTGCCCCGCGCAAGACGCGCTCAGTGCCCATTTTCTCTCTCAATTGGAACTTTCGAAATATTGTTGCTTTTATATATCCCCTCTCGTGGACGTACTGGATAAATAATGTCGGAAGGAGATGGAAATATCAAGGTTGTGGTCCGTTGTAGACCACTCAACTCTCGCGGTGAGCCCTCACCCGCTCTCTGTGGCCGGGCATAGCTGAACAGTCATCTCATTCTTCCCTCGCTATATTTCGCTGAAACTGCTCATTGTCTCCCTACTTTCGAATTGGTCCTTTCAATCCCCACTCCATCGGCGTCACTTTACGCTGGCTTTCCATGTTCGGTCCATCCTAATACGCGTATATTAGAGCTCGCTCGCGGTGCCAAACCTCTGATCCGGATGTCTGGCAACCAAACTTTTCTCGATCCTCCCGAGGCTGGCTCTGCACAAGATGCCAAGCGTGCTACAGAGCGCAAGACTCTTGCCTTCGCTTTCGACAAGAGTTACTGGTCAGCAGGACCCCGTGACGAGCCCGGCTACTGTTCGCAACAAACTTTATACGACGATCTCGGGAAGGAACTGTTAGATCATGGTTTCGCAGGGTTCAACACGTCCATCATGGCCTGTGAGTTCTTGTCGACCTCTATAGGCTTGCCTTCGTCACTAACTCTTGTGAACAGACGGCCAGACTGGTGAGAATTTTGGCTCCCATCCATCTGACTTTTCTGACCTCCGAAGCGATGTATAGGTTCCGGAAAATCTTACTCGTAAGCACCAATCCATCGGGTTTCTTCACTGCGGCTAACTCGGGCTGTTTTCACGTTAGTATGATGGGATGTTAGTTATGCTTCTGCTCCATCTATTTCCTTCAGCTAGAGTGCTGATATCCCGTCCCTTCTCTCCCCAGACGGACCCGATAAGGGTATCATCCCCCAAACATGCTCCGAGCTCTTCGAGAGAGTTGCCCAGAAAACTGCCGCCGATCCGAATGTCCAATTTACCGTAGAAGTTTCCTACATCGAGGTAGGCTTTCGGTGTCTATTTGCCTCCGACACCCAGGCTGATGGTGCATCTGGAACACATGTTGTATCTTTTCTCTATATAAATCGCACGTAGATATACAACGAGAAAGTCAGGGACCTCTTAAACCCCAAGAACACGGGCAATCTACGCGTCCGAGAGCATCCCAGTCTCGGGCCCTATGTAGAAGACCTGTCGAAGCTGGCCGTCAGTAGTTACGACGAGATGATGACGCTCATGGACGAAGGGAACAAGGCCCGGACGGTGGCTGCGACAAACATGAATGAAACGTGCGTCCTACTACCTTTCTCATTCTGGAACCCCTCTGCGATGTCGCGTTTTCTATCCTCCGTGCTTTGGTTTATGGATATCAAACCTTGAATCGCTCACTAATACCATCCATAGATCCTCCCGTTCCCATGCAGTCTTCACGCTCCTACTCACCATGAAGCGCCACGATGTAGAAACGAATATGGATACCGAGAAGGTCTCTAGGATCAAGTGAGTGATCCCGCCGTAATCTTTGCCCGCATCCCCCCCAGCTCGGATTCTCCCTTTGACGATGTATATTGACTTTGCCTTTTGCCTCCCCTCCCTAGCTTAATTGACCTTGCAGGTTCAGAACGTGCTAATTCTACTGGCGCCACCGGTCAAAGACTCAAGGAGGGTGCCAACATAAACAAGTCTTTGACAACCCTCGGCAAGGTCATCTCGGCATTGGCTATGGCGAGCCAAGCAGAACCCAGCAAGAAGGGCAAGAAGGGCAAGGGAGACGAGTTCGTCCCTTATCGTGACTCAGTGCGTACCTTTGGCTTTCGTGACGCAAGCTCGTGCTAATTGATCCTTCAATGAACATCTAAACTAACCTCCCCCTATCTTTCATGATAATCGAATGAAAGGTCCTAACATGGCTGCTCAAAGACAGTTTGGGAGGCAATTCGAAGACGGCGATGATCGCTGCCATTTCTCCTGCTGATTATGAGGAAACGCTCAGTACGCTGCGGTATGCCGATCAAGCAAAGAAGATCAAAAACAAAGCCGTGGTCAATGAGGATCCAAACGCGAAGCTTGTGCGTGAGCTCAAGGAAGAATTGGAAATGCTCAGAGGTGAGCGTTCCCCTTAGATTACCCCGCACTCCGCATGGAACACGGCTCACGCCCATCATTCATGTAGCTCGTGTATCAGGATCTGCAGGAGAGGATACCTTTGATCCTACGATCGCGCCCGAGAAACAGAAAGTCACCTACCAGACCAAGGATGGTAAGATCAAGACGGTGACGAAGGCTGAACTCCAGGAGCAGATGGAGGCCAGTGAGAAGTTGATGCAGAGCTTGAACGAGACGTGGGAAGATAAACTACAGCGGACGCAAGAAGTGCAGAAGGAGCGGGAGAAGGCTTTGGAAGACTTGGGTATCACTGTCGAAAAGAACTTGGTTGGTGTTCATACTCCCAAGAAGGTACGCTGCGACTACGCCGGTCATGTCCCCGTATCTCATCGATGGATTTTTCTCTTGCTCTAGATGCCTCATTTGGTGAACCTTGTAAGTGCTGTCCCATCGCCTATCCTATGGCATGTCTCAAATTGTCTTTGCTATGACTGTAGAATGAAGGTACGTCGTATTTCTGCCCTTCGCGAGTGAAGATCCACCTAATACACGTTCATAGATCCGTTAATGAGTGAATGCCTCATCTATCAATTAAAACCAGGGCGCACAATGGTGCGTTGTCAGAGTGGCTCGCCCTTCATACCAGTCTTTGAGGTGTCATGATCCTTCCAGGTCGGCCGGCTGGATAGTGAGAAGCCGCTCGCTATTCGGTTGAGCGGTGATAATATTCTGGAAGAGCATTGTTATTTCGAGAACAACGAAGAAGGCAAGGTCTTCATCCACTCCATGCCGGATAGCGTCACCGTCAGTTCTGAAATTGGCCAGCACGTTTCAAATAAATCTGATTACATCTCTTTTATAGTTCCTGAACGGTAAACAGCTGACTCCTGGTCAAGTAAATTAGTACCTTATCTTCCGTGTTCTCGACGCTCACTGCAAACTTCTTTAGCCTCACAAACTGCGGTCCGGTTTTCGCATCATTCTTGGTGATGGGTTTTGACCAATCCTCCTAGTTCTTTGTCTCATCCGTTCCTTAGGTGATAACCATGTCTTCCGATTCAATAATCCCGAAGAAGTCAGGAAGCAGCGAGATCGAGCCACCGCCAAGTCGAATTTGCATCTCAGTATGACCGCCGCAGAACTCGAAGCCCTCGCGGATGGGTCGCCGGTCACGCGCCCAGACTCACCCACTTCGTCTGCCGGTGACATGGATGTTGACTGGACTTTCGCCAAACGTGAAGCTGCATACGCTCGCCTTGGATTAGATCCCCAGCTCGACAGTCTTCCTGACGATGATCTCAACCGTCTGTTTGATAAGATTACGAAGGTTAAGACAATGCGAGACCACAACTTGAAATCGCGACCGGAGAGCAGCCTCAGTCAGGCCGATGACGTCTGGAGCGAAACCGGACGACCGCTACCGAGCGACGCTACCGATGATACAAGCGTAGATGTCACGCCTAGTTTTGGTAGCCCTGAGGTCGGTGATACCCTTCGAGACACTCAGGATTTCCTGGAAACTAGGCTGCAAGCGATCAATGGAGACACTCCCGAGGCGGAGGATCTGAAGATTGAAAAGGAACATATGGAGCACCAATTACATCTAGTCCGTAACCAGATCAAGCGCCTCCTCGACGCGCGGGCTCGTGGTGACACAGATACCGCCGTTCCTGATTATGAACCAGTTTTATATTCCGCTAAACAGCTGCGCTTAATCAGGAAAGTCCTAGACAAATGGCGGGCTCATCGTTCCTTCTCCATGGCTGAAGTTGTCCTTTCGAATGCAGTCGTTGTCAAAGAGGCCAACATCATTAGGTGAGTCCAATACCCTACGAACAATTATGGTAGTATTAATGTCACTTCTTAGCAAGGAGCTCAGTAAAGAAACTTTGTATAACTTTACTATTTCTGCTGGCGGTTCGCTCGCTGCCCCCACCTCGGCGGTTGACACCATTGCTGGCTTGGATGAGTTCGGGGACGTAGCGGACCCCGTTTTGGCATCTTCGACGCAGCCCGTCGTTGCCATCAAGGTCTTGGACAAGAGGCACAATGCAATTTATACTTGGTCTCTCGATCGAATGCAGCACCAGCTGCAGCGCATGCGCAATCTCACCACGTTCATTGATCGACCTTCATATACTCAACACTTCTCCTCCGACGAACCTTTCTATGACTCACCGCCGCCGGAATATTCATTCATTGGGAATGCACTCGTTTCGTTGGCGCCCCTTTCCCGACGCCTTTCTTCATCGTCGACTGTTCCGATCTTTTGCCGGTATACTTGTGAAGCCATTGGCTCATGTCGCGTCGACATCAAGATAGTCAATGTCGTGTCCCCACAGAAGCTTACGAACGGCTCTGCAGTTTCTACTCGGTCATCATCCCCCAACCCTGTAACGGTTCCTGCGGGTAGCAAGCTTAGCTTCTTCCTCACTGTCGACTCCGTGAAGGGCCTCTCTTCGCACGATTTTTCCGCTGTCCATCTTCAAGTCCGACTGTCTTCTTTCGTAGGGGCAACATTGTCTTCAGAAGAGGTTTTTCCATCCGTCGCCATAAACTTGGACCACTCTTCCCTATCAGATCTGAAATTCCGTCGCAGTTTCTCTATTGTCGCGTCATCGAAGACATTAGTCCACCTTCGCCAGGGATATGCCCCCGTCGAATTCTTTGCCTCTATCAGATCCACTTACTTAGAGCGCATGGAACGATGGGATGAAATGCGGGAACAGAAATTCGTTCCACCAGCTACCTCGCAGACCCCTGAACTCAAACCTCCACCCACGCTCCCTCTCATGCGCCGCTCAGAAACCGATTTTGTCGTTCAGCAAACTCATGACGTTGTCGCGTGGCTGCGGATATGTGAACTTGCTGCTGATGGCGATTATACACCTGTTCCCGTGATATCACAAGGTTCACTCGACCCGGGCTCATTTACTTTGCATCAGGGGTTACAACGCCGAGTCGTCATATCCCTCTCGTCTAATTCAGGCCGTCAGCTTCCATGGTTCGAGTTCACGAAGGTGCGCATGGGAAACGTGCGATTAGTAGACCCAAAAGGTCGCATCCATGGAACACCCTCGAAGCCGCTATGTTCCCTTCCTCTCCTTAAGGATCAAACACTGGAGTTCAAGGCTGATGGCTCAGGTCTATTATCCGCTACCGCACTGTGGGATTCAAGCATACATGACTCCACTCTCTTGAACAAAATTACTGCTGCTGACCATCGGGTCCTTCTGCAGCTCACTTGGGGCATCGCGGTGGAAACGTGTGCCGAGCCTGTGCAGTTCAGTATGGATGTGGCCGTTGACATACAGCCCAGAGATGCCAGACCTCCATCTGGGCTCATGAGGTTTCTGGGGTCGAAACGGGTCCTGTACAAAACAAGCACGGTCTTCAGTGTCCGACTTTCGCCCCCTTTGACGCGTTCCCCAAAGGATCTGTGGAGGTTGGATACTTCGGAGAAGTATGTGCGGGGAGAGGAAGCTCTTGGGGTTTGGAAACCTCGCGGGCTTTCTGTGGTTGAGGACTATAGCCGCCTTGTCTCAACAGAACGACGGGCCGCCGATGTCCAGGCCGTTAGGGTTATCCTTTCTCACTCCAGGGTGCGACCTGTGGCACCTGAAGCCAACATCTGGCGGTCCGAAGATCTGCTGAAGAAGTCACTAGATCTATGGCAAAAACGCTTTGGTCATCGTGGCGAGGTAAAACAAAAAGAATCATTGTTCATCCTGCAAGTTGGCCCTGACAACGTTCATTTCTTTATAGATTGTCCTTAGCCAAGAGCCAACAGACCCCGAAGAATCAACGATATCGCTTCCGAAAGTACCTGCCTTTGAGACGCTCGATGAGCTCAAGTTGATCTCCGAAACCAAGCTTGTCCCTTTGATGTACGTCTACAGCAAAGCATGCTTTTCGGGTTTTCTTGCTGGAGCGTTGGTGGACGCGTGTGCTGGCCTATTGCTGACAGACTATTTTCCCTCAGTGATACTGCGGTCAAGAAGGGTCATCTGAACATCCTTGTGAATGCAACGGAAGATATATGGGAGCGTCGATGGTTCGTTTTGAAAAGGCAAGCCTTATCGATTATTCCACCTCCTTCTTTCTTTCTCTGCGCGTATGGAAGTATTCATAGTAACATCCTCCCACTACCACAGGCCATACCTCCATATGTTCGCACGATCGAACGAAGTTGAGGAGTTGGGCGTCATCAACCTGACCGGTGTCAATATCGAGAGCGATCCACAGAAAGAGCTTCTTCTGGGAGTGAGTTATTCCTCCCCTTCCTCCCCTTCTGGCTTCCCTTACAAAAATAACGAATGACATCCGTCTGACCTTCTCATACTTTTCCCCCTTGGGAACAGAAACCATTTACGTTCACTTTGTTCACATCGTCAAATTCATACGCCATTGCGGCGCCGAATGCCAAGGAGCTCAATGCATGGCTGACCAAACTCGATCCTACTCGATCCCTCTCCCTTTCCTCGTCGACGCCGTCGGCATCATAGTCCATAAATGAAATATCTCACGTCGGTTCAGTTGGTTGGTTCGACAAATCCAAATCTTAAATGTCACCATAGTTTAGTACTTAGTAAACGTAAACCTTGTATTGTTGCCCTCGCCCGTCCTCTCGCCCTTTCTCGCTCTTTCCCGTAGATATCAACTTATATCATTATGTATGTCGTCTCGTCTGATTTGTTTTCTCTTCTCTTCTTCATGGTAGTCATACCTACAGCTGGGGTTTATTAAACTTAATCATCGTCTATTTATGACTGCACGAATATATCAGCGACCTGGTCTCATGTCCTCTCTAGAGTTTCTCATTGTCCACTCATTGTCCACCCTGTCCACCCATTCCCCATTCCATCGTCTCCGATGCTCTCTCGACTTCCCATTTCGAAATTTCAAAGAGCTCTCGACCTTGAGCTCGATCGTCCTCTCAAACACCGACGAGAAGACAGTCTATATTAAAAAGCAGAAACGGGGACCAAGATCGATAGTCCAATCGTCATCATTGACTTCACGCATGTTCTTGGGGGCACCCGAGCTAGGGCTCTGGTTTGTCCCAACTTGCCAGTGGTGCAGGGCCCATTCAGCTAGAGGCACTATCACATGTGGAACAAACATCCAAGCCAACCTTCAAACCTTCATGAAAAAACTCAATAAACTTCATGATCAAAGAGTATATGAATTTTTTATTCAACACCAGTGAATGCGTAGGCACTCCTGTCATAGCAGAAAAAAAGTAGGTAAACATCCCAAAAAGTATCAAAAAANGTATCAAAAAACAAGAATATGAAGCTTCCACAAATATGCTATACATAAGTAAGAAATACACAAGGAGAACGAAAGTAATTCTATATAGATGCCCTGTAAGTGTAGGTGTAGGAGGGGTTTTTCTAGAGCGGTGTAACGCAGGTCGTCGGAGGGTCGAAAATCATGAAGGAAGAGCGTAACAAGACATGACACATGAAGCAGATGTGGGGGGAATAATGATAAAGAGATGAACAGTCCCAGAGAGATGAGAGATGAGGATATCCAGTGTAAAAGATCCGTTTTCGTGCTCGGCCCCCAAGAAGAGGGGCCAGGGGTAGGTTCGGAAATCAGTCGCACAACTCTGGCGTATCGTTCTAGAAAGAAGGGAACAGAGTCAGCGACGCGTCTAGGATTAGAGCGAGGTATCAAAGCTGGCTCACCTCTCTTATCCAAGTGACCATATGACACGTAATATACCCTTTCGCAAACCCAGCGCCGGCGTAAGCGAAGAGGTACATCCACTTTCTCTTGAACGCCTCGTAATCTTTGGCATCCCTCAACTCTGGGTAATCTTTCATCACTAGGTCTTGCGTCAAGTTCGCTTCTAGACGTCTAGACCATTCTCGTAGTGTACGAGGGTAGTCTGTGATAGCGTTTATCAGTTAAGTTGGAGGTGAAGAGAAGGGAGGGGGACCTACGAGCAGCATGATTCTCCACGCCCTCAAGTGTGAACTTGCCCTTCGAGCCCACTTGCATCGCGCCAACAAGCGCGCTCGCACTGGGTAGACACGAATTCGGCCACATGTACTTCCTCATGAAGTCCTCCGCCTGGTATCCTGAGAACTTGGCTTCCGGGAAAGTACTCGCGCTAACGACGACTGTCGCGCCCTGGTCCTTCAACGCGAAGTCAACCAGCTTGAAGTAGGTGTTGTAGTATTTCGATCCGACATGTTCGAGCATTTCGATAGAAATGAATGCATCGAAGGCTTTTTCGAATGAGGGAGGAATTTCGCGGTAGTCGAGGAGGTGGACGCGAATTTGAGATTCGAGACCTGCCTCACGGATGCGTTCCTCTGCAAGTGACTTTTGTTGGATGGAGAGAGTCAATGTGTCGACTTGACAGCCAAATGTGCGAGCAGCCTGCATATATGCGTGCATTTCATAAGTAAACGTGCAGGAAAAGAAACGAAGCGTACGAACCTCGATAGCAAGACCGCCCCAACCACTTCCAAACTCCAGAATTCTGTGTCCGGGCTGGACACGTGCCTTCTTCAAAACATGGTGGATCTTCCTCTTCTGCGCGGCTTCCAAATGGCCTACAGCCACCAACCCGAAGTCCAAGTCGCCTCTAACGCCACCTTCTGCTTGGCCCCAAAGGGCGCAAGAGTACATCATTTCTTTACTGAGGAAGGCCTTGAAGAGTTGGTTTGATTGGTCGTATGAAGCGATGACGTTTAAGCGTGCTTGGGAGTGTGATTGACCGAGGAAGCCGTTGTATAGACCGGATATTGCTGACGATATGCGAGCAAGGGTTGATGAGAGCGTTTCTTGCATGGCCGCTTGGTTTTCTAGCCAAAGCTATGTGGGTATATGCGTGAGATACAGAGTCAGACTATGTGCAGTAGGCGTAACTCACGTTCATGGCACCGCGAAGGTCATCGACTTGGATGTCGCCAATCATGTAGGCTTCGCTGACTGTAGTCAATGAGCATTGAGTATGAAAGTGAATCAAAAGAGAAGCTCACAGCCAAGATCGCCTGACAAGAGTAGACGAGTCCAGAAGTAATCGTTTACGACGGTGATATAGACATCGTTTGCGCCTTTACGACGCACGCCGTAGCAATGGATGCCTTGGGAGTCTGAGATTGTGAGGTGGCCGACTGAGATGGCAGAGTCGAGGACGGAGAGGATGGATGAGCGGGCGAAGGACGAGAGCCACGAGGAGGGGTTGAAGATGGGGATGGAGATGGAGAAGAGCGACGGCGAGGAGGGGAAGACTTCTACGCAGGTCGTTGAGGAGGCTGTTGTGGTCATCGTTGTCGACATTGGGGACGTTGGAGGACTGCATTGCAAGAGTTGGCTTTTTATACGCGGTCGTGGTCGTGGTTCACTTGAACGAGTTGAAGGGAGATATGCATCTCGAGATCTGCAAATCCAAGTCGGAATCCTGGGATTGGGCAGGATTCCCCGATGCAATCTTAGATCGCATGGCTCGCAAGGTGTCTATAATTTTTGGGGTCGCGACTAAACACCTAATCCCAACCCAATCACCCTTCTCACGACCCCTTCAGGGGCAGAAGAGGGGCAATAGAAGGAAACTTGAAACAAACCACCCAGGCCGCCGGAAAGCCATCTTCTTCCAAGAAAAACACACCCACCTCACTTGTACGTACGTCTTTCCCATCGGATCCTTTCCCTCCTCACGCACTTCCGATAATCCTATTATCCTAATAAAACGAGGACATGGAATTCCTCTGAGGAAAATTCGGAATATGTTCGTATGCGTGGCGCCTTTGCTCCCGCACCTCTTTTCACCAAATAAACATAACTCGTGTGCAAATACCCGCTCCTCATGTTCCATACTGCACAAGCGACAATGATCCCCGTTTTCCCGGGCATTCTTCCCGAACACTCCTTCCCTTCCACAAAATAAGCCTATCAAAAAGAAAAGCAAACCTTATATACACACTCTCTATACATACATGCCAATCCGCCGCAGAAGAGAATGGAATTTACATGTAAGGCGCGTCCCTGAGAAAAGTCGTTGCTCGCAGTGGTTTATCACCCAAATTTTGCATTTGTTTAATGGCATTCGCGCTACCCCCCCGAGTCGGACACACCCAGGTCCTGAGTCATGCTCAGTCCAAGAGCCGCAAGGCTCAAACTTCAACCTTTCAAGCACTCCTTCCCCATATTTACACCGCTTCACCTCTCTTCATATTCAACTTCTCCGACGGACCTTCTTTATTTTCAACCGCGTCCCTATCCCACACCCCAGAAAAGCAAAATTCAACGTGGCTATGATCACAGCTACGCACGACTCATTGCCAAAAGAAAAGATGCAACAAAGAGGAGTACATCTGAACGCATAAAAAAAAGCAAAATCAAGACAACTCGGAACTTACTCTACAGTACCATGAGCACACGCGTGCGTCGCACGTGAGTAGTAGCATATCAGTATTAGAGTAGGCGAGCCCCCAAATCTATGCGCAAAAGGCAGCAAAAATTGGGAGTTAAAACGAAAGAAACAACTGGAAGGCGGACTGCTCACCTCGAACCAGGATGTTCGAAAGGGGAAAGGGGTAAAAGGGGATGCAACGTCTTGCCCAGTCAGAAAGCTATGGGACTATGAATCGTCAGGAGTCACCCTCGCCTGTTGGCACTATTCACTCATGGAGTGACGTGGCTTGACTATTGAAGTACCGATGGACTTATAGGAACAAATCCACAAGGATAGCGACGAAAAACAAATCGGGCAGGACTTACGTTCGAAAAGGCAGGTCGTCTGCTCCTCATACATACTCCGACATACTCCCATAGATCCCCGAGCACCCGAAGACCAACGCACCCTCGTTACTCTGAGTCGCTGTTGTCCTTTCTCACAAATAAGGGACTTCCTTACTGAGCTTGTTCACGGTCGTACCCTTCTTAGGCTTTGCTACCACTTCTGCAGTCGCTCTTTATCGCCTCCGACGAAGCTTGGCTACCTGAGATCTGTGAATCTCAACCTTCTCGAGGGTAATGCGCTGTTGTTACGCCTCCGAGAGCGCCGCTCCACCCCACCTCTCTCCAAAAAGACTGCTGATCCCTTCTTTCGGAATCCTCAGAACCCTCGTCCGTATCATTTCTTTCTCTTTCCTCACTGCTGTTCCTTCGCTTAAGGACGGATGAGATAACCATGGTCATCAGCTCTACTCCATCCACTGACCTTCGTTACCCCAACGTTACTCTTTACCTTTCCAGAGGCTTTACCTTTACTTTACCTTACCTAACTGTGGCCCTTCTTAATGCTTTACTACACTCACAACCTCGATCACTCGTCTAACTTCTCGGCGGCATGACGCCATCCGATTCCTGCGTAAACACGCGTTTACCGACGCGCCGTTACGACCGTTTTATTTTCACCCTCAGGAATCTTAAAAATACACAAGAACGAGCATATTAGAAATAAAAGTAAAGATAAAGATATTTCGGGTCCCTAAAGTCCATAGAAATAGGCCTCTGGGTACTCACACAGTCTGCCAAATCGAGAGCTGATCGATGAGGACAAGAAGGTTTTGGGGTGGGGTGGGGGAAGGGCGAAGGGCAGCGAGAGGGGGCCAGGTCCTGGTATGCGGTCGTGATCGTACGCGTATGTGGGATTCCTATCTTATTTTCGTATGTATGTGCATGCAAATGATCGTGAAAGCCGCACCGACGGGTTATCGTACCGACGGACATCACCGCCATCATGCGTCCGCGTCAGTGGGTTGCACATAAAAAAAAGTTACCCGATGGAGAAAAGGGAAAAAGGTTGATGTTGGACACTGAGACTCGGGATAGGTTGACATGTGCTGGACGTACGTTGAGGCGAACGACGAACGTTTGAACTTCGAGACCACGGTGGTCGCGACTCCCGTCTCTCCCCGACACCTCTGGGAGCGGAGTGGGGCTCGGGGTTGGAAGGACAACTCGGTCTGAAGTGATGAAACATGAAGACGAGTATAGAGCACGAGCCAAGAGCGAAAGAAAAAGCGACAGCGCCGCCGAGAGCCTAGGGAGTCCTCAGATCCAGAGAAACGCACCAAGCGTCAGAAGAAAGCGCAAAGTGGACAGATAGCGCGTAGCTAGTCATCAAGGCCTCAAGCTTGAAGCTTGAAGCTCAAAGAGGAATCCAGGCGCAGTAGACGCATGAACGGGCGGGATTCCATCCAGATTAGGTCCAGCCCACACGATATCAACTGCTCTTGAGTTATCCAGAGCGTCAAAGGCCATTTCCGAGTTCTGTAGATATGTATACTGTGAGGTAACCGAAAAACCCGGAGAATACGATGGGGTCTGTCCAGCAAAAAATTCCTTCTCTGACATGTTGGAGCGCTCGGATTATCTCTGTATTTCATGTGGTGGATTGAGATTCCTCGTGCATTCAAGAAACCGTAGTATAGTAGCCGAAAATGACACCTTTGAGCCAATACCGCACTGAGGGTCTGGATTCACTGCGCGGCGCCCAGTGGTAGTACGTGCTATAAGCGGCGGTGGTAAGTGTATTCATTACATCATGCAAGCAGTATGCGAGACCAAAAATAACCTTGTCGCATAAGAGTTTTTCAACGCCTGTTGAGATGGCATTGAAATCCGAAAGCCTGGGACGGAATGGAGAAAAAGCTGAAGTGGGCGGTAAAGTCAACCACGAAACCCTGAATACACACAATGACGCACGCCAAGACGAAGAGCCCACTACACCGACTGTAAATGCGTAACCTATATTTGTATTCATTGAGCAAAGGGTTCATCTACGTGACCTGGAGTCAGTTCTCAAATAAGGAAAAGTGCTTGTGACTCAGCTGAAAATTGAGGGCCCCAGGAATAATGGCGACCTCCAAAAGCACCATTGAAAGGTGAGAAACGAAAGAAGCTTAAAGATCGCCGTTCAATATTCAATCTTCAACCGCCATATTCAATACCCAATTCTGAATGTGAACAGTCGAACGCCCATTAGCCTTTGTCGATCGGCAGGAACCAAGATGAAGAGAAAGTCGAGTCGGGGCGCCCCGAAAGCGTCTGAATCCCGACGCTTCGGGAAACCCCTCCCATTTTGAAAAACAAAGAGTCTGCCCATACTAAGCGAACGGGAACCAAGGGTGCATGCACCCACAAATATCAAACCTACAGGGAACCCAGAGCATTTTCATTTCTCAGAAAAAGATCTGTAATGTGGATTGAGATTCCAATGTCGGAAGTACTAGGTGGCCATGCGCTCTATATTCCAACGGCGTTTACTCGCTCTAAGAACGGAAGGACGTTGGGAGGAGTGGCGTCGATAACCTCTAAGTGTCGTTCAGATTGTCTTTCATGATCGACTGCTCCCACCTTGGTACGTGTGTATTGAGGTAGTGAGGCCTACTCGGTGAGTTGGGCCGATTTTTCGGATAGATAGGTCGCAGCTTTATTCGCGTAACAACTTAAATGCCACGGCCGTAAGGAGCGTGAGAGCCGTGTCCCGAATGGTAAGGAAAATCCTGCAATGGATGAGAATCCCAAGGGAGACATGATAGTCTGTACGCGACGAGGACATACAGAATTGGATACTCACTCGTAGGCGTAGGAGGGATCAACACAATACAAAGTGGATTGACTTGGGGTTCTCGCCAAGCCCAGGGGGAAATGGATGAGCGGAGAAGCCGCTTGTCGTTGCGGTTGCGAACATGCGTGGTATAACGCCTGCGTATCAGTATGTGTCGCTTTTGCACATTCTTCCTCCCCTTCGCGAGAACTTGTGATCTTCTAATTTTGCCGATAATAAGGGAGCAAGTGGGAGCAATATCCCAAACACTTTCTTGATGCGAGGTAAATTTAGAGACGGTGAAGACTTGGATATTGGTATGGCGGAACTGGAGCTGAGGCGATCGCTACGGCGAAAACGGGAGTGAGCGACGATACCGGCGGAAGGGGGTGTGAGGCTGGGCTATACCAGACTGGGCAATTGACTAAATTGAGCTCTGTTTGACGAGCGGTATTGAGCGAGCACGGAGTAGACACGGTCAACAAATACAGAATGGAAATTGCATTACGCTCGAGAGAGGGCAGACTGAGGCCGGCCCGACAGAGAAGTTGGCATGGTAGTACTATAGTACAACCTGCTAGCGACATCGTTGACAACCCAATCCAGGCCGGCCACGAGGTTTTCGCCGGTGACAGCACTGCATGACAAGATCTTCCAACGATGGGTCGTTATCGAGCGAAGGTCGAGTGCCTGAAGATGGCAAGGTCAGTGGGTAAATTTCGCAAGAGGCCAACAACCGATGGTCATGACATCCTTCTCTCTCCTGTCCTTCTTCGTCTCACCATAAATCGGCAAAGGGTGAAACTCACCTCGCGAATCTCCACATCAGTCATCGACCCCTGAATATCTTGTTTGTTAGCGAATACAAGTAGCGATGCGCCAGCAAGTCGCTAATGGTGGATCGAAAAGGGGTAGAAACACGCTTGAATCGGATATTTCACGGGAGGAGTCGTAGCGTTATTATCGTACTCACATCTTCAAGGAGTAGACTGTGCAGTTCGTCCCTGCAATCTTTCATGCGCATACGATCGCCCGAATCGACGACCCAAACCAATGCGTCAGTCTGTTCAAAGTAATTGCGCCAATATGGGCGAAGAGTCCGTTGACCGCCGACGTCCCCTGTCCTCTCGGAAGAGCGCGTGAACTGAAGTCGCGAGGTATCATAGGTAGCCGGAAGATACGATGCTTACAGATGTTCAATGTGTACCTAGGAACTCAGTCGGCTGCATAAAACGCGTGTCAGAGCTAGGAAGGAACTTCTGCTTACCGACCATGGGAGAAGGTTTTGATATTGAATCCGAGAGTGGGACTAACAGACATGATGTCTTCGTGATTGAGTTTCTTCAGGATAGTCGTCTTGCCCGCGTTGTCAAGGCCTCTGTTCGCTAACATCAAGCAGAGTCCTGATGGAGCAAAATGATGGAGCTATACAGAAAGAGTAGCCTCATCTCCCTCTCTTTCTCCTTGTTCTTCCTGATGATTGTGAGGAGCCCCATCACTACTGAACGTGATGTTGAAGTTGAAGGCAAGAGTTCTAGAAATATAAGCGCCGAAGATCAAACCAACGATCGAAATTATTATCTTATCTACCTACTACATGACTTACATAACATGCTGATCGATATTCTGCAAACGGGACCGTAACAAGAGTCATTTATCCCTTCACTTCACTGCCTACTTTCGCTTCGTTCCTCCATATCTATCGCCAGCCACAATGCCGCCAAAAAACAAGGGAAAGAAGGGAAAGAAGGGAGACGACGACTTTTGGTGAGCTATCCGATCTTACTATAGTTTGAACGTATCTTGATGACTTGGGATCTAGGGAAAAGGCCGGCGAGTCTGTGGCTAACAACAACGCCGCTGCCAGTGGTGTACCGTCTGATGATGAGGCACCAAAAACCAAATCAAATAACTTCGCAGGCTTTGCTGCGCTTAGTATGGACAATGGCCCGGAAGAACCTGAGGCAGACGAAGACTTTGGTGGTTTAATGGTGCGTGTGCACGCCCCACGTCGTTCGAATTGTGTTGCTAATGAAATTAAACTAGTCAGCGATTAAAGCATCGTCAACTAAGAAAAAGAAAGACAAGAAGAAGAACAAGTTCGAACTTGATGATGACATGTATGCAGAAAATGGAGACACCCAAACTACCCCAGCATCCAAACAAGCAGTCGAAGTCACTGCTGATGACCTAGCCGATGAAGAATGGGGCCCCGTCAAAGACAAGGGAAAGGGTAAGAAGGGAAAAGCCAAAGGCAAAGGCAAAGAAGCACACGAACCCAAAGAGACTTCCGCTTCTCCTGCCCCAGGTAAGTTGACAGTCGCTTTCTTTTGTTTGAAGACCGGTTTCTCAACAGATCTACTAGTCCCCGAGCCTGAATCTCAAGAAGCACCGGCAAGTGCTGTGCCAGCTTCGCCAGCTGTTGGCGCAGACGAAGACGACGAACCGACGACTAAGGTGCTGTCGAAGAAGGAGAAGGAGAAACTGAAGAAAGAACGCGAAAAGGTGACTTGATCGCTACATATTACGATACGCCCTCTGGCTAAACACGTCCCCATGTCTCTCCATTCTAGGCTAAAAAGAAGGCACAAGCCGCGGCTAAGAAAGCAGAGGCTGGCGAGGCTGCTCCTACCCCAGAGCCGCCTACGCCAGCTGCCACGGCCCCTCCGCCTGAAGATGGCGNCGAAGAGGAGGAAGAAGCAGGAGGAAAAGCTGACTCGAAGAAAAAGAAGAAAAAGAAAGCGAAGAAAGATGACGAGGCCCCTGCGCCCGCGCCCGCTGCGACTACGAAGAAGAAGGGCGGCATTAGCGCCTTGAAGGCTATGATGGAGGCGAAGAAGAGGATAGAGGAGGAGGCGAGGCGACTTGCAGAGGAGGAGAGGAAGAGAATTGAAGAAGAGGAACGTAAAGCTGAGGAGGAGGAACGGAAGAAAGAAGAGGAAAAGCAACGGCGAAAGGAGAAAGAAAAGGTATCGGTGTTCACACCATCTCCGTTAATGAAGCTAAGCTAACTCAAGGTTATCGTAGGCCAAGCGGGAGTTGGCTCGCAAAGAGGGTCGTTTACTTACAAAGAAGCAAAAGGAGGAGAAGGCCATTGCCGAGTTGCGCAAGCAAGCTTTATTGCAATCAGGCGTTCAAATAGAGGCCCTTCAACAACCTGCAAGTGGAGGTTCCAAGAAGATTGTTTATGGCAACCGGAAGAAGAAAGGTCCTGCAGCAAAGGACTCATCTCCCGCTCCCGAATCACGGCCTGAGTCGCCTGCACCTACGCCGCCGCCAGAGACTCCCAAAGAAGGATCAGTTGCCGGAGATGACGATGTAAAGGACGATTGGGACGCTAGTAGTGAGGACGACGCCAAAGCAGCCCCAGTGAAACCCGCTGAGGGTGTCAAGGACGATTGGGATGCATCCAGTGACGATGAAGAGGCGAAACCTGCTCCTGCCCCGGCTAAGGCCAAAGGTATGCACCGTGCTCCTTCACGACGACCCAGGGTTTCAACTCATATTGTATTCAATGTAGTTGAGCCTAAAGCCAAAGAGACAGCCTCGCAGAAACCCGGCAATCAAGCGAAATCGTCTCCTGCTACTCCTGCTGCGAAGGCCGCTACCCCTGCCAGTAAGCAACCGCCCGTAGCAGCCCAGGAAGAGAGTTCGGAAGAAGAGTCAGATGATGAAGACGGCTCTGACGATGACTCCGATGACTCTGACGAGGATTCGGAGGATGATTCGTCTGAAGACGAGGAATTGACTCGAACCCAACAAATAGCTGCTCAGCGGAAGGCGGAAGCCGCTGAACGTCGTGCTAAAGCACATGAAGCTGCTTTGGCTGCTAGGAGTAAAGACAATCTCCGAAGCCCCATCTGTTGTATCCTGGGACACGTCGATACCGGAAAGACGAAGCTTCTGGACAAAGTGGGTGATAACGTATTATTTGTCCTTAGCTTCCACCTAATGTGGGGAAAAGATTCGACAAACAAACGTCCAAGAAGGTGAAGCAGGTGGTATTACCCAGCAAATCGGTGCGACTTACTTCCCGGTTGAGGCCATCAAAACCAAGACTGCAGTGATGAACAAAGTACTTCGCTATACCGTTCGTTGTTGTGTCTTTCACTCATTTCTTTTAGGATGGAACGCAAGAATACAAGATCCCCGGACTTCTGATTATTGATACCCCTGGTCACGAATCTTTCACGAATTTGCGGTCTCGTGGCAGTTCGCTTTGTAACATTGCCATTTTGGTTGTCGATATAATGGTACGTATTCTTCGGGCTATAGCCGGCCCATGCTCAACCACGAGGATTGTAGCATGGCTTGGAGCCTCAAACATTGGAGTCCCTGCGTTTGCTACGCGATCGTAAGACACCCTTTATCGTCGCCCTCAACAAGGTCGGTTTTGGTCCAGTTCGTTGGTTCGTTTGCACCCTTATAATGATGTCGTTTCTAGATCGATCGTCTATACGGCTGGCAAGCAACCCCTGACAACGCTTTCCGGGATTCCTTGGCTCTCCAACCTCGTTCTGTTCAACGCGAATTTGAGGACCGCGTGCAGAAGACTATCCTTGCATTTGCTGAGGAGGGTTTGAACGCAGTTCTCTACTACGACAACAAGAGCTTCGCTCGTAATGTCTCCTTGGTGCCGACGTCTGCCATCACTGGTGAAGGTGTGCCGGATATGATAATGCTGCTGGTGAACCTGACGCAGCAGCGTATGAGCGATCGCCTCATGTACCTGTCCGAACTCGAGTGTACGGTCCTCGAGGTCAAAGTCGTCGAAGGTCTCGGTACGACAATTGATGTTGTTCTCTCCAACGGTATCCTACGCGAAGGAGAGAAGATCGTGGTTTGTGGTTTGAACGGACCTATCGTCACCCAAATCCGAGCTCTCCTGACGCCACAACCTCTTCGTGAACTTCGGGTCAAGGTGAGATCCATCTCCAATTTCCGGGATCATAACATACCATAACATTACCTATTTGATTACCAGTCAGCGTATGTACACCACAAGGAAGTTAAAGCGGCTTTGGGTGTCAAAATTACTGCGCCTGATTTGGACAAGGCTATCGCTGGCTCCCGGCTTTTGGTCGTTGGGCCTGATGATGATGAGGACGATCTCAGAGACGAGGTTATGTCCGATCTCACTTCACTCTTGAATAGCATCGACAAGTCTGGCCGTGGCGTCTGTGTCCAAGCTAGTACCCTTGGTTCCCTGGAAGCCTTGTTGGACTTCCTCAAAGTCAGCAAGATTCCGGTCTCTGGTATCAACATTGGTCCAGTACACAAGAAGGATGTCATGCGTTCTGGTACCATGTTGGAGAAGGCAAAGGAACTAGCTGTCATCCTCGCGTTCGATGTTCCTGTCGATAGGGATGCGGAAAGGTTAGCCGAAGAAATGGGTATTAAGATCTTCAAAGGTTCGTCCCAACCGAACGGTCGCACTTCCTTCGTTGGTATTAACCCAAACTTCTTAGCCGATATTATTTACCATCTGTTCGATGCCTTTACGGCGTATAACGCAGAGATTACCGAAGCGAAGCGACGAGACGCCGCACCACAAGCCGTGTGGCCTTGTCGATTGAAGATCATCGCCGCTTTCTGTAAGCGGGATCCGATTATCCTCGGTGTCGATATTTTGGATGGTAGTCTTCGCATCGGCACGCCGCTGGCTGTTGTCAAGGTCGACCCGGTCACTCAGAAGAAGGAAATCCACGAACTCGGAAAGATGTACGTCGAACGCATGGTCTTTTGATTGTCGTGATTTTGACCTCGGCACAGTACTTCCTTGGAGATCAATCACAAAGCTCTTGACGTGAGCCAATATTTCGACTTCTCATCCCGTATATCATGTTAACACGTCTATTGTAGATTGTGAAGAAGTCGCAAGCTGGTGGAGGTGTCGCAGTGAAGATTGAGCATGCTGTGTACCAGTCATCGAAGATGTTCGGGCGACACTTCGACGAGAAGGATGAAATTTACAGTCGCATCACGCGTCAAAGTATTGATGTATTGAAGGTGAGTTCTTCTGTCCACTGAATCCAGGAAACCATCACCCAACCTAACCTTATCACGCATCTCCCTAGGCTTCTTTCAAGGCCGATGTTTCGAATGAAGAATGGATGTTGATCAAGGCTCTGAAACCTGTGCGTTATGCATCCCTTTTTACGTTACGCGTCATCGTTGGCTTACTCGCGTCGTTGCACAGCGCTTCGGAATTCAGTAAATCAAAATCAAGGATCTGTATCATCGCTCTGTAAACGTCATTCATCATCAAAGCACATTGTATCTGTAGACATCTAATACGCCTAATGATCCCGACATGTTGTACTCACACGCACTCAAAAAGTATTGTCATCTATACAAAGCCGCATTGCTCACACAAAGACAGTCTAGTCCGAGTCTGTGCCAGGGAGTTCCTGCAACAGGTCCGCAAGGACCTCAAGGCGGCATCAATTCAAGAAGTTCACAGCCTTGACCACATCAGCGTAGGACAGGATCGGGACAGGATATTGAAGATTCTTGAAATTACCCATCCTTCATCTAGTACACGACTTACCGTGTCTATCGGGGCATCATGCTCGTCGCCAGCAGATTATTGATTCGAAGTATCTCCTGTGCCAGTTCCGTTGCTATTCCGGCATGACTCTTTCAAGCTTCGTGGTTGACGCTCAGGTGTCAGGCCAAGGTCAGCGGCGCAACACTACCCTGCAAGGACAAGGCACGCTTGAATCAATTATGAATACGATTGGAGCAAAGTCCACGCTGTCCAACTCCCCACAGAGCAAACTGCTTATATAGACGTCCGTTTCATCCCCCCAGGTTGACATTGTTCACCTCTGCCAACCACCTCTACCAACGGACCAAGGAAAGTCTACCTGGTGACTACCTACCGAAGGCTTGATCGATAGGACGACGTAGGTGAGCTCGCTACTTGCGAACTGGACAACTCACAGACTCCTGCTTTAGACAATAGTGAAAGTTGAATTCCAGAGGCGAATTCAGTGATCAGATCAATCTCTCAAGGTGAGTGACTGCCAAGCCTCCTTTTTCTCTTGTCGCGGCAGTACAACTTTCTGACCCTCGTTCTTGGCAGGATGTATCCTACTTCCTCATCTAAGCCAAAGGCCACTGGAGGCGGGGAAGGTCAAAGCCGTGCGCAATTACTCTATGCGAGCTACATGCAGCCCTCAGCCAACTCGGCTACTGCTTCGTCCCCTCCTCCACCGCCTCCACCTCTCTCACCTCGACCAGAGGCTCGCTCGTCTTCCCCTAAAGCTTCATCACAGCGTCTTTCTAGTCCTCCTGCACCGCGTCAGGAAGCTCGTGGCCTGGATCCGTCAAGGTCGATATTGCCTGCTACCATCGCGTTTGATCACGCAGCAAACAACCCTGGAGGACGTCGCGCTGCCGACGAACC